>BMAO01030593.1:0-27362 GCA_019973975.1 Trichonephila clavata | reverse complement strand
ATGTGATTATTGTCTACTGCAAAGTTCATACTAAAATCAAATGATTTAAAATGAAATACCAATTATATATATATATATATCTAAATATATCCAAAATACCTCACACCTAAATATAACAAGCAAATAATAGATCATATTAAACCTAGAGTACAACATCATATTCAAATTTCATGAATAAAATAATGAATATCAACGTTTTTAAACGAAATTAAAATTGTATAAGATAAAATTATAAAATATCAAGTACAACCTCGGACTGACCGATAAGTGGGATTAAACTAGTTTGATGGCATGACACTTCCCCTAACTGCAGCTTGGTAAACTAATCTGCAAATATCAAATTCACAAAAAGACCCCAAAATTTAAAATTTAAATTCTAAAAACTTTCTTTTAAAATTTAAATTTAAAATTTAAAAATATTTCTCTTTTAATGTAACAAAATTAAACTATTCATACATTCCATTCTGAAGGATGCCAACAAATTATTCAAATGCAAAGCAGGTGCAATAAAACAACCATAAAAATCAAGTATATACCGATCCTTGAAATGGGTTGTATAAGTAGAAAAACCTTAAAGTTTAATTCAAAGTAAAAATTATTACATTAGGAACAAATTCTGGCAACATCAAAACGGAAGGTTACATATTAAAATAAAAATAAAGGCATCACTGCGATCATCCTGTAATAAATGGAAATCAGACAGTGTTGTTCTCAACAATTTTCCGTTTCTCTACATCAATCATCATCCTACATCATCAATATATATATGGTTCTCTATATATATATATTAGTTTGAATTTTTCAAAAATACTCAAAGGAATTTTAAATCAAACTTCTCCTTTACTGTAGAAATAATCCACAGAACTTTTCCGTGTGTCAGGCGTTGTTATCGACCTGTCTGAGATTAAAGGTTTTAAAATTTTACAGATTTTAAAAGAGTTTTTCTTTTTATGATGAGGGTATTAATGTAATTAATACTCAAATTGATAGTAATTTTAGTGTTGTCCTTCTTAACAGTATAATCAGTAGCATTATGTATTTATGTAACATGGGTAGTGTATATTCTTTATATTTTACCTGATCAGTGTGAAGATGAATGAGATAAAGCATGCATGTTTTCAGTATTGCATGGGAAAACTTTTGTTGCCTGTTTACCTACTATAATCAGAGACAACTGAGCCAAGTTATGAGATTCCAGTCACATATATTTGGGCCATTTTTGTTTTTCTTATCTCTTATATTTAAATATAAGTGAAATTTTTAAAACAATAGTTAAAACAAAAATCACTTAAAAATAGGATTGTTTACCCATGAACAATTTATAAATGATATAAACACATATGTGGACTTGAGTTTTAAATCTCATTAAGATCCTCCAAAAACATTAGAGGTTTTAGCACACATTTTGGGTCTTAAACATTTTTCATCTTTACAAAACCTGGCAAATCTCCCATTTATATATAATATACATGAAAAAAGTTCCATTTCTAATGAATATTCAAATGTGTTAATCTTTTAAATGGTGTAAACGTTTTAATACATAATTACAGGTTCGATTATTTTGTTAAACAGATTTGGAGCATTATGATACGCTTATTCAATTTTGAAGTTCCTTGAATGTACCCAGGCTGTATAATTCACGTTTTTCTGTGCTATACCATCTTCGCTCTATGTGAGCTGTACGTCCCATTCTGAAACCTGATTGATTTCAAAGTGTCTTTGGAGCAGGAATCTTACCTCTTCTCCTCCTGTAGGTGTAATCTCCACTTCGAGCGAAAAGCGTTCATACTTGTGGTGCTTAAGGTCCATAAAACTGATGATACTTCTTCTAGCACAGCACCTTTGGAAGAGTTTGAAGCCCCAGAGTTCTTCCTTTTCCAAACTATTCCCAGCACTGTCACTCTGCCCTTTGTGAGAGAGAAGGAGAGAGGAACAGAGGATACAGAAATGAGGTACATAAATGAATTTAAATACACCAAAGAAGATGCTTCGGCTCCTACATCCTTGATCTCGAGCTGAATGCCTGGGTTTCTCTGGCATCTTTCCTTTGACAAAACTGCGTTGCTATGGTGATTTACGATGAACGAAATGTCTCTTTCTTTGCTTTATCAATGCGCTGTGTAAACTCATAAATCTAACGCAGAATAAGCAGTACCCTATAATTTAACTTCAAGCTACATTTATATTGGGGACAGAAGGAGTTAAATAAGGGAATGTATTGATGATGATGTGATATCACCAGTAAGCAGTTTAAATACTAATTAGTATATTTGCATTATTTTAATTTTTAGTTTGTGAGTTTTGTATCAGATATTTGATTCAGGTGAAAGGGATCGTTGGCTATATTCAGAGTAGGAGGTATAAAAGGGTTGCTATCTAAATCAAATGCAAAAAAATCGTCAGAAACTGTGTTTTAATCCAAAGGAATACATTGGATTATTTAAATTTTTAGGTTATGAAATTTGTATCAGATATATTGAAAGTTCAGGTAAAAATAGGTTTCTTAAATTCAGTAAAAAATTATCGAAATGCTGTTAGAGTTTAATATAAATTCTATTAACTTACCTAAACATCTGGACAATAGTAGATAAATTATTTCCCTTTTGAATAACACAAATATTAGATCATTTTGTATCAATAAATTGAAATTTTCGAGGTTTCTTAAAATAGTTAGGTAGTTAATATAAATGAAAGTTTCGATGAGAATTGGAAATAGTTCTAAGCAAAAATGTTGAAATTTAATATTAAATATTAAGATGTATTGCAGTGCTTGGATATAAATATTCCTTTTTATTTATATTTTTAATTTATTTTAGACATTTGTATTTTATAGAGTTCTTACATGGCTTCTCTGAAGCAATATTTTAAGACTTTCGTTTACAGTATTGTAAACTGTTTTATCAAGGCAATTTTAAATGCTTTATAATATATTCCAGCTTCTAAATATATTCTCAAACTACTTCAAATGGCTCTTTATATGTAAAGAATAAGCTATCTATGTATATAAGGGTAGTTATATAAAGAAACCTTTCTATTTTGACCCTACATAAATCTGTCCTCTAGCGCATTCACAGATACTACTGAAAAATACCACAGTGTTGATTAGACCTTATCTATAGGACCTATAAATATAGAGTTAGAGCATTATTTTGTAAAGTGTATATTTTTATTCGGTAGTTTCTGGTGAAGTGCATTAAACTGCCATTATTCCAGTGGAATTGGGTTGATGAAATCTAGGACAAGAATTTTTGGAGAGCAGGAGCACAACGTTTTGAATATAAAAATAGATGTCTGGAAAGTTCTGAAAATCAGACATCAGAGCTTGTCTGAGAAAATGGCATGCATGTACAATCTATTGATACTTAGGACTGAAAAATATCTGAAGCTTAAGAGATTTTGTAACGTTGTCAAAAAGAGCTTTATCAAAAGGTCAAAACAGTTTATGCACTGTATTTTTCATTAGTTTACACTTTTAACCAAAAATTTATTCAGCAAGGAACATTTAAAGATTTTACAGCTGTATAAAGCGGTAGATTAAATTTAGCAATACCTTAATAAATTTATTACAATGATATACAGAACGATTTAAAAATTATATTTTCATAGACACGCCTTAATATTGACTAATTTCAGGGAAAAAATGTATTGTTTTTTAAGTCATATGATCTTGATTGTGTCAGATACAGGTCCACGATATTCATCAGGGCAAGGAGCTAGATATACGTCAGTCGTTAGCTGTAGCTCTGAGCACCATGCAAGTGACAGTACGATTAATCTCGGTTCCACCCCAATTTTGAGGGATAACACCCTGGGGGAATTAGAGGCCTTCCACCTCTCTTCAACTTCTCCCAACCTCTCAAGAGAAAATGCGGCTTGACAGCTATTTAGAGTACTCCCATGCCGCAAAGGCACAATATATTTACAAACATCCATGCCTTCTCTGGGATTCAAACTCAGGTCCTAAGGCACAGCAGTCAGCGTCGTTAACCCCCTATACTAGATAGGTGAGAGAAAAATTGTAAAAAATGCAAAAAAATAGTTATTTTGTAAAATACATTATTCTGTATCGTGGCAAAATGAACGATCTTTCCGATTCTTTAATTATTTTTTGTGATTTCTGTAACAAAAGAAGGATGGTAATCTTAAAAAGCGACAAAAAGTAGAGATAGGGAAGAGTATGGTTGACCAATTTGTCTTTCCTCGCATGCATGGTAAGCCATCAAAATTTTGAATTTTTACGTGAAGTTCACCGTTTGCGTTTTGCAGAAACGCAGTTTGAGAATGTTTCTCTTTTAAAGTTTTCATTTTTTAGAACTTAGTTTTAAAGTTTGTTTCGAAATTTCACACGTATATAAAAAAATAACACATTTATTTTTAAACAATAAATGTAAGATAAATACTGTATAAATGATTCCTTGTAAAAAGGGTATTAGACGAAAAACACATGAATTTTTTTAAAATACATATTTTTTAAGCAATTTTTTCAATCTTTGGATAAAAACTTGGATAATAACATTTGACATTCGGGTAAAAGATATCGTGTGGTTTTTTTAAAATACATGAAGTTAATAAATGTTTAGTTAAAATGTTGAGTATTTTTTGAAAATTTTAAAAAAAAACTGTATTTTATACCGGAGGCTTTATATAAAAATCGATTTTTAAGGAGTAAAACTCCGAAAAAAATTGTTATATAGAAAGTTATTTATAATGAATACTTGTATTATAAATAGAATGTGGAAAAATTGAGATTTTTGAAAGGTAATATATTTTATAAAACCGATTGCAAACCCTTCTTTTTACTTTATAAAATTTTATATAAAATACCAAAGCATCCAAAGATAATTAGTAGTAATCTTCATTTTGCAAGAAAAATTCTGAATTTGTTTTAATTCAAGCAAAATTGGAATAGTAAGAAATCTTTCGAATGCAAAAAATTTCTTTTTGAGGAAAACGAAACTCTGATTCTTAACGGAAATCCATTTTTTAAATTGATTTCACCATTAAAAATTGCATGAGATAGTTCAAATTAATTCTGTTTCAATAGATTGTGAATGTTGATAGTTAATAGTTGCTTTAGTATTTTTGAATAATTGTTTTTCAAGCTTATAACTTTTTTTTATATACTTTTGATTTTTCTTTATAATTTTTCGTTAAAGGCTGATTATGTATTTTAAGTTATAGTTAAGGAGTAAATGCTGATAAACATTTTTTGGGGCTGTAAAATTATTATTTTAGAAATTCTTTATACAGGATTTCTGTTAGTAAGCTGACTCAAAAGCTCTATTGGTTTGAAAAATTCCCTGGTATAAGCAAATAAAGAATTATAAATTGTATAAGAAACCTTTCTTAAAGATTTTAATAAAAACTAGAGAATCTTTACCTTTATCAAAGATCTAAAAACGAATTATTGTTAATTATTTAACGTTTTTTTGACTACTTCTATTCTTATGAATTTCTTGATACGGAAAAAAAATGTTTTGAGTACTTATCTTTTTCTATTTATAGACTTTTAGTGTTCCTTAGAATTCTTTCAAACGCTGGTACTTCAAACTTATGACAAAGTTATCTTAAAAGAATTTGCAGAATTAAGATGACTTAGATGAAAAGAGACTTACTCTTAAGAGACTTTCTAACTTTTCTAGAGAAGATACAAAGGTATTATTTCTCAAATGTTTCCAGAAATAGTTTGCGATAACTAAATAGCATAATTTCGGGGGGAACTTTATTTCATTTTTAGGGTCAGATGATGCTCTTAGGAAAATGTTAGGAAATTTAATCTTAGCACCTTTCTTTTTTTATCTGAAATTACATGAAAATTGAAGAGTATGTGGATAGAATGTATTTTCTTTTCAATACCTATTATCTCAATGAATCCTTGTGGAATGTATAAGAAATACAAACATTTGATACTTTTCGTAACTATTAGCCATTTGAAAGAAACTAATAATGATACTAAGTGCCATGAAAGGCGTTCTTAAAAAGGATTAGAGCTTTTAGAAAAGAAACCAGAGAGAAACGTGAGGAAGTCAAGAAGTTGGGGAAATCCCTTGAGTAATCTTCTAAATGATTTATTTTTGATTTATCGCATTAATTCTAAATACTTCGCTGACATAAATCAACTTTTTAATATTTTAAGTAATTCGGGGTAATTGAAAGAAAAACCAAATCTCAGTATAGGTTTCTTAAGCTCAAAAAGAAATTTGTAAGGCTGCAAAAAATTCGATAAATAATTAACGGTGTATCTTGGATTACTCCTTAAAAATTCCAGTTGAAAATATCGATAAACAAATTACTGAGTTGTGAGAGTTTTATTTATAATTCTCAGAAATTTTTTTTACTGAATCATTAGATAAATCCAATGAGAATTCAAAATTAGTATTTTTTACACATAATAAATATTTTCACATTTTCTTCAATACAGATTGTAATTAGTGAACATGTACAAGTCACGCAGTTCTGAAAGTGTTAATTTTAGTTAGAAGGAAATTTTACCTAAAAATATTTTTAATTAAATACATAAAAACTTATTTTGTGATTATTAGAGTGAAGTACTTTACGTTACATTCTCAGCATACCAATTTTTTAGTATTCCATTTTATTTATTCCTTTTATTTTTATTGCAATTTAGAATTAAGAGGTATGCATAGAAACCCGGATCTGAAATTGGTTGCATCAAAAGACCTATTTTAAAGTGTCCAATTTGTTCATCCTTTTTAACACCCTTTTATAAGCTTCACTTGTATGTAACGAAATCTTTGAACTCAATTTTTACCCTATTTTAAAAGGTCAGATTGATTCGAAATTTTAGTAACTTGTCCAGGACCGATGACAATACAACAATACTTTAATAATTTTGTTCCTTTGTCCTGATTAGAATCATCCGGATTAACTATTTCCCATTTTCAGATCCCGCCCCGCATCAGGTGGCAAATTTTAAGATTCCATTTTCAGATTTGGCGACTAAAAGATGAAGATACAAATTAGTTCAATTAACTATAAAATAGAGTTTTTTAGTTTTTTTTAAACTACAATTTTTATGCGCACATGTAGTTTAGTCATTGCTGTTTCTTTACATAAGGTTTAGTCTTTTACGAGTTATTCGTATAATTTTTATAAAATATAAATGCCTTTAAATAACATTTAACACATATCATTCTATTCTCATTTTAAATGAAAACAATATTGCCAAAGCTATGGGAGGAATTAGTTTAATTTTGGATGAGCACTATGTGATTCATTTCAAAATAAAAAAGAGTTTTATAAGATTTCGTGACGGAAATTTTAATCTTGAGGACGATCCACGTTCAGGTGCAGAAAAAAATTGAAGAGGAAGAGCCAGAATCCATAGAGCTTCTACTGCATGAAAATTTATATTTAACTAAAAAAAAAACTTACAGAATAATTATGAGTTACACACCAAGACAAATAATTTCAATTGCATGAAATGGGAACGATAAAGAAGGGGGGGGGGGAGTGAGTTCTTTATAAACTGATGGGAAACTGCGTGAATTTGCTTTCATGTCATGAAATATATGTTACTGTGTTTTTGGTGGGATTGGAAAGGAGTCATTTACTACGAGTTACCGGAATCTGGTCAAACTTTTACAGTTGAAAAGTTGGGCAGAAAACGATATTGTTGAGAGTCAATTCTTGTCCACATCCAGCAAAATGAACTCAGAAACTCAACTTCACTTTAGGCTGAGTAGTTAAATATCAGGTGACAATTGGTTTTGTTTCTGATTAACACTTATTCAGACCATATTTGAAGGACAAGTGGTTATCAAGTATTGATAATGTGCAAAAATTGCTCGATGACTGTTTTGCTTCGAAACCGTGAAGCTTCTTTCCCAAGGCATTCATCATCTACTCATGAAATGGTGAAAATCTGTATGTAGTAATAGTTTATCTTTCTTTTATTAATAGTTGTATCAAATATCTTTTCAATAAAGTTGAATCTGACAAAAATATTGATCTAATTTCTCACCTAATACATGAAATATGAAACTATTTATGATACAGGAATAAAAATGAATCTATTTCCATAAGGCAGGACTGTGATGAGAGTCATATAAATGTTTTTAAATGTAGTAATTATTTGCTTAGCAGAGTTGTTAAGAAAATGTTTTAAGAAAAGTGAGATATTTTCAAGAAATTGTTCAAAACCCTAGAGGCAACTTCAAATGGATAGTGTGGTAGCAATATAAACTACCCCTCCACATAATATTACTTAGCGTAAGTATTCCTAGTAGAGTGATAGTCCTGAATTATAGTCCATTGGGGACATTTACCCATTTACGTAACAATCATATGATCCACTGAGAACCAAAATGTCCGTCCATTATTAAATTCTACATAGAATTTGTGCGTACTGTAAGATGCATTTTTGTCCATAAAAATAACTTATGTCTGGCAATATTTGATAAGAGAATCAAGCCTTGCTCAATCCTAAAATGGTATCTAGGAATCTTAATAGCTGTGGAAGAAAAGAACGTTTACTGAAAGCATTAAATGATGAGGGTCTATCGAAAAATAATATCAAATGTCGAAGGACATTAACATTTCAGAAAATGTTGAAGATTGTTACCTTTTAGAAGTCAGTAGAAAATACGTTTTCAACAATGTAAAATCTAAAATAATAAATTAAGTAAATTTGTTGTCCCATTTAGTGATTTAAATGTAAGCAGAATATTAATCACTGAATTGACACCAGCGTATATATACGTCTCGGTCAAACAGTAAGTTAGCTGCTTCGGACGTATATATACGTCTTCCCGAAAAACGATTCTTTTTTTTGCGCTGCTATGAGTAATACTGTTCCAAAAGCTTTGGAACGCAGCAAAAGTGTGTGTTTTTGAAAGATTGACTTATTTCAAAGAAAAATATTTATCGTTTTTCTGATTTCCGCATAGGCATACCTATGTGAAAAGCGGTGGCACTGGGAGCGACTTGGGTTATTAATAAACAGCAGTTAAGGGGTTAATTAAACTGAAATACTGAATTAACATCTTATAACGTAGATTTAAGTAATATATCTGGGCTACTGGCGTCATTAGGACCCATGGTCTAGTTACGAGAAAGATACTTGAGATGGCCCCTCCACTACAGACCTCTACACCAAGCCAACGGGATGACTTTGATCCCCAACAGATTTAACATGCTTCAGCCTTTCTAGAAGGCAGTTCTTCAGAGAAACTAGAGCTCGAACTCATCACACGTTGACCATGAGTTCAGTATCATAACCACTAAGCTACTGTGCTCCTTATAATGCGAAGAAAAAAAGGGGACAATGAATTCAGATTATTAAGTCTGTATTTGTATTTTTAATTTATTGTTACTTTGAAATTGAGTTAAAAATTTGACAGAAATAAACAGCATGAATTTTAATAATAAATGGAAATTGAAATGTACAAATTGAATTAAATACAAGAATGAAAATAAATTAAAATTAAGTATCAAAAATGCATTTAATTAAATTAATTACCATAAATTATAAATATTCACTAAATTATATGAATTAATAGGAAATTAATTTGATTTAAAGATTATAAATTCATGAAAACGAAATTAAAAATTTTAATCTGTAATTTAAGAACAGTTTTGACGAACAATTAATCCATAGATAATATACACCATTAATCTGATTTTTAATATTTAGAAGTTTTGACTCCTTTTTAGAAACATTTTCAGCATTTTTAATCATAGTCTTCAAATTACTAACTTTCTTTAAGGGATAGCGAAATAATCGAATATTGATACGTTACATCTCATAATCTTTAAAAGCATATAGAAATGGAAAATATTTTTTTTTCATTTTCCA
The DNA here is from genome assembly GCA_019973975.1 of Trichonephila clavata. Lineage (NCBI taxonomy): Eukaryota > Metazoa > Arthropoda > Arachnida > Araneae > Nephilidae > Trichonephila > Trichonephila clavata. Next base: position 17,545 of record BMAO01030593.1, on the reverse strand, counting down.
TATCCACATTCCATAACGAAGTTTTCGTAATATCCACTCCAATAGTTCTGAATTTGACCTAAGGGGATTTCGAAGCTAAAATTTAAGTTTCGTGCGTGGGACGTCGATTGGTAAATGATACTTTTTACATGAAACTGAAATCAAAATAAAATAAAGTGAACGAATGTCAATGAAAATATTTGGAGATCTTGGGTTTCGGAAAATTTAAAATACTTGATACCTATATTTTTTGAGTACACATTATATTTATTTAGCCAGTTAACTCTGATTTACAAGTATACTCGTCATAAAGAAGTTGCTGGATTTTGTTTCATGACTAGTATACATGACTAGTAGTGATCATTGGCTATTTAAATTGTGATTTTTGAGAAAAACAAAACATATATATTCTAAAATTTCAAGATGTTTTTAAGATATCCGAACATGTTGGAAATACGTGTTTTAAAAAAAGCATACTAAACCTTTATAAATGCTTTTTCATGAATCAATACCAATAAATACTAATATTTAGCCACACATACACACGCACAATATTTTTAAAAAATATCTTAATTTTACAAAAATCACAATTATAAGTAAAAACATAGCAATATTTTTGGAAAATTTCAATGCAATTAGAGAAAAAGTAATAAACCTATATCACTAAAAGTATTTCTAAAACAAATTGGATGCATTTTTCTAGAGAGTGTGCTAAAATTTTAATTTATTATTAAAATTTAAAAATTTTAGAGCTGACCGAGTAAATATTTTAAGAAATATGTCATTTTTCATAAGACCATTATATAAATAAAGGGCCGTAACTCAAAAAATATTTACACAAGCAGAAATATTAGTATAAATAAATATAAATATCAGGTTCAAAAAGTTTTATAGAAGTATATTCATAATATTTTGAGTTATCTGATTCCGCAAGATAGATTTTGAATAATTTAAAAATGCCCACTTCTTGTGGATTAAAGACCCACTTCCAGTTTTTCTAATTTTGTAAAATTGATTGCAACTTGTGGGGATTTCGGCCTACTCGGCACATCTCTCTCTCCGTCTTGCCTGGCTAAAGGTGTGGGGGGAAACAAAGCATCATCCAGCAACTTCCATAATAACAATTAATTTATTTATTTTCAAACACACTTAACAATCACAAGTGAAACTACAAAAGGAAACCTTAGGAGTGATATATAAAGCGAGTTATCTAATCTCAATGACTAACTCTAAGTAAACCCGACTAAGTGAACTATACAAGGAGAACAAGCGCTAATGAACCGATAACCAAACCTAATTTCATCTATCTTAGATCCTCAATCTTAATAATTTAATTTCTTAGCAATTACTTCCTTAACTCGCGCTATGTTTGTGAATGAAATATTCCAATATTCACACTTACGTAACACCGCAACAGCTCCCCGGCTCCTTCTCTATTACATCTACAAAACCTAGACTTTATATATTCAAACTAATTTTAATATCATGGTTTCTTCTTGAAAGGCTGTGAATTAATGTGAATGCTAGACACCAAAGTTTCCCCAAGAGGATTAATAGAAAAATGACGCGTATAGATCCGTCACAAACTTGGCCTCTAGAAACAAAACAAAGCATGTTTGTGAAGCCCCCCAAAAATAGCTCTATTTAGTAAAAAAAAATAATGGGTTTGACCGAATTTGCTCTATTTAACGTATTCGGATACTTTAAATATTTTGAAGCCAGGGTGGAATAAAAAAGCAAAATAACCGTTTAGAAAATTTTAAGATGAACTCATCCACCTCCGAATGAACTGGTTCAAACAGCGTTTAAACACTCAAAAGTCAGTTTCTTTTACTGGTTTTTCACAAGCAAAGTTCCAATATATTTCCCAATGTTATCCCTTTTTCGGTGAATATCACCCCAAAGGAGAGATTTAAATCCTTACCTTTACATGTATTTAATTTTTGTTGCGTTTTTCGAATAATTTGTATGCATTATAAGTTTCTGTTAATCAAAAACTAGTAATATAAAATATTTTCTTAAGTCAATTCCTATTTCGGTCAACAAAGAAATACTTTATTTTAGTTACTTTTTAGAAAAGGTTACAATTAATATATATATGTATATACGTATGAGACCGAATCTTAATATTAAGTAACAAAATAGAAAGCGATTTTCCTTGCAAAATTTTCTATTTTCTTCATACGATGTTGGACTATTTTTTGTTTATTTATTTATACATTTATTGAATTTATTTATTCTAATAAAATTGTATAGTAAAAAAGAAATCACATTCTGAGAAATTAGGCCATGCAAGGTGGGATTCAAACCCACGAGCTTTGGATTAGAAATCAACTCGCTATCCATTGCGCTACAGGGGCACGACGAACAATTTTTCTTTCTATATATGCTTTTGGAATATTGTTTTTGTTTGTTACTATTTGTTCATTTTTTTAAACTTAATTAATGAATTAATATTTGAAAAAACTGTATTTACATGAAGTGTCCTCTACTGTAAGTTTTAAAAAATGTATTTGAACTTGAATGGATGAATAGAAATTATTTTATTAACGATTGAAAATTTGTGAAAAAGATATATTATACATATATATATATATATATATAGGGATGGTGAGAACGAATAGTAGGAACTGAAAATAAATAAGAAGAATTTATAGTAAAAGTGACAATTTTATAAAATAAACCCAAAATTTGATCGAATATTTTAACAGCTACATTACTCTGATTGAGTAGTATACTCGCTATCACTCGATTTCAGTGACACACATAGCTGCGTGCTCTCAAACGTGGATAATAAACTACTGAATCTCGGTTGAAAGGAGAATCAATTACCTGCCTTGCATCCAGTATTATTTTTTTCTTTTGGGCGCGTTTAGTTTCTTTGAATTGTGCGAAAACAAACATATTCATTAAATATTTGCTTAAATTTATTGTTACTATCATTTTAGTGACTTAAATTGTAGCCCAAATATTCTTCATTTGATGTTTCATTCAAATTATAATTAAAATGGAAAAATAAATATAAGATAAGTATGTAAAAAAAACAAAAACAGCGGGATGAGTAAAACACGAAAGTGTGAGATTAAAAATCTTAGCATGCTTGATCGGGGGCAATTTGTGGCCCATCGAATAGGGTTATTTGACAATTTGAGTGTATAAAGACGTCATCTTATCTATATAGGGCAGCGTTTTTCAAACTGTGAGGTACACCCCAAGGAGGCATGTTAACCTTAGGTGTGGGGCACGTGCATGTCGAAAATAAAAATATTTAAAATAATTATTAATTTACCAAAATGCAGAAAAACAGAATACATTCTAACATAATAAAAACTAAATACATATTCACACTGATATAAGATACTTATAAATGTATCAGTACGGCAAAAAATGTTCGACATTTAATTTATCAATACTAAAGTCAAAACAAGTTAAGTAAATGCTAGTAACTTCGATGGCCTTGTCATATACAAAAGATAATATTTATCTTGATATGTGCAATTTATAATTAAAATCGCATTGTTACTTTAGCGTCGAAGTACATTGTTGTTACATTCAATACATAGTTGTTGTATTAGAGGGGCGCGATGAAAATTATGGCTGAAAATTGGGTCGCAAATATTGAAATTTTGAGAAGCACTGATGTAGGGTATTAAAGCCATAGTCCAAGGGGAGTACCTCTAATTTTATTGCACATTTTCTAGGTATCAAGATTAGAATGAGTGCTGGTAATAGAAAAATCCAAGTTTACCCATTAAACTATTAATAATTTTTGGGGGGTAAAATTCTTTTTCCAAAGAGATCCTTCATTAGGAAGTAATCTAATAAATTAAAAAGAATTTTAGAATAAAATAGGGTGGAAACTCTATAATAGAGTTTAGGTTGGAAAATTAAATTCACCTTAGTTCAAATATATAATAGCAAAACACATAACCACGTAAGAAAAATGTGTCCAAACATAATTTGTTGCTTTATATTGTACTTCGAACTTGTTTAAATGGGATGTAACCTGTATTTGACTTAATAACTATTCTTTAATACCAGGATCAAACCATGAGAATATAGCATCACCACCTCACCATGAGAATATAGCACCTTCGGTTCACTCCAGAAAGCTCTGATGGAACGGCGATTTTATGACGATAATGAGGATCAAGTAGCTGTTGAAAATTGGTTCAACAACCAATGCCGGAGCTTTTTCAGGCAGAGTATCCCTCATGCCGTGGACAGCTGAGCGCTGTTCAACCTACAAGTTGACATTGTCTTGCCTATCTGTTACGCTTGTACTTCTTCCTTCCTTTGTATACTAATATATATTAATAACGTTACAACATTTATCAAACCTACTGTAATGCCAATTTCATTTGGGTGACCCTTATATTATAAGTATGTGACAAATATTTATCATATTGAGTTTGATTTTATTAATATCCAGTTATTATAAGGTTTAACAAAGACAGTAAATATAGAATGAAATTAGGAGATAAATTTTTTTAAGGAAAAATTATTTCTCTTTAATTATTAAATTTGTAAAATTACTTTCATGCATACGGAATATTTAGGAAAATATGTATAATATTTCATTCTTAAAAGATTACTTATTCATTTAGCAATTATTCAGAAGTAAAAAAAATGTAGGCTGATTTTTTCGTTTGGCTGATTAAAGATGAAAAGAAGGAGCAATTCTTTTGAAGGTCTAGTTTACATATTCTTTTCTTTTTATGATTTTTGATTTGTATTACGCATTTGTCTTTTTTTTACAAGCGTATTTTTGAGACAGAAAAGCTAGAGTGCGTTCAACATTGAGCGCTTATGAACAATATTTTAAAATTTTCCTCGTCGAATGCGTAAAATGGTCTATTGATATCCAATATATATATATTATATATATAGTGTGTGTGTGTACACTCATGTCCATAAATTAAGGATAAAGAAGTTCAGGCAAAGAAAGAGACAGAAGCAAAACAAATTTGACTTATTTGTAAAGTCTATTTATGAAACAGAAGGTAAAGAGCAAAAAAGATGCTATATCTTTGACATAATTAATAAAAATTGCAATTTTTACTCCCTGGAGAAAATTTCAAAAAAGAACCTATTTACAAAAAACAGTATAACATGGTTAGTATGATGGTTAATACGGAGTATGTCTCTCGGACGATGCAATACAGGCCTTACAATGCCTATGCATGCTATCAAATTATCAATCTGATCTTGGAGAATATTACACCACTCATCAAGCAATACAATCCGAAGTTCCGGTAGACAGGTTGGAGGCGGTTCACGGGCTGCAATTCGTCGGCCAAGCATATCCCACACATGCTCTATTGGATTCAAGTCCAGTGAGTATGCTGGCCAATCTAGACGGGTGATATCCTCCGATTGAAAGCATTCGTGTACAATGTTTGCACGGTGAGGACGGGCGTTGCCATCCATAAACAGATATTCAACACCCATGGTGCCCCGAAACAAACGTACATGTTGTTCCAGAATGACATCCGATAGATGTGGCCTGTCATCATTACACTCTGAACATGCAGGTCAGTTCTGGAACCAAGAATAATTCCTCCCAAACGAGCCATCCTGCACCACCGTAACGTTGTCGTTTAATGGTGTTCTCTTGGTGGTAACAGATACCTGGCACCGTTCCGTGTATGATTCAGATGTTAAAGGTCCATCGAAATACATTGGGCCAATTAAGGTGCTCTTCCATATTCCACACCACACATTCACCGACCAACGCACTTGGTGGCATTTCGGTCGTATTAGAAGTGGGTTTTCGAGGGACCAAATAATGCGTATTATGCGTATTAATAGAGCCTTGTCTCGAGAACTGGCATTCACCCGACCCCAAAATTTCATTAAAAAAATTTGAATTTTCATCCAGTGTATTTAACACGAAATTGCAAAAATCAAAATGACACTCCTGGTCTCCGGGCATTAGATCCTGCGCCAGGACTGGACGATAAGGATATGCACCGTACGTATATAATATGTTCCACACCGTCGATTTTGAGTAGGAACAAGCCTTGCTAATAACCCGGAAACTACTTTCAGGATGAGCCAGGGCATATCCTAGAACATCCTCAGCGGGTATCCGCAAGCTTGAAGGTGTGGCACGAGACAAAATAATACGTCTATGACAACTCCCGGTTTTATACAAGCGTTCAACAGCACGAGCAATTGTAGAATAAGATGGGTGTCTTTGACTGGGAAATTTAATTGCAAAAAGTCTTGCCACCTCTCTCTCTTATTTCGATTACACTGCACATACAACATTACCATTTCGCAGTATTCTTCATTTTTATATATCTCGTTCTCCCATACTAGAATTCGTAATATTGCAATTGCTAGCGACTACACAACAAATTTTTAATAATCACCATGATCAGTACGGCAGCAAATAAGCCTATTTTTTGGAACTGCTTTTGAAATGTTTTCTTCTTCCAGAATATTTTATTTTTTCTATGTTTTACACGTGCTCAGAATAAATTCTATTTCTTAAGTACTCTAATTATTGTATTATTAACGAATGCTTTTAAATTTAAAAACGATTTACATAAAAGTGACGTGCAAGAGTGAAAGTTTCCTGGCAGAGTTCCAATTAATTTTACTTTGGAGACGGCCCCTTACTAGCTTCTTGAAAACGACCGGGAAAATTGAGGAAATATACGATTTTCAAATTTCCATTACTCGGTCAATTTTTATCGTAATAAAATGAAACTTTTTGTGTTTACTTTGTTTTTGTGTGTACTGCATCCTTTCCTAAATATAAGTGATAGGGCCTAGGGACCGTATAAAAATTTGATTTCTGTAATTTTTTTCTAAATAGGTTTTTTGGTTCGAAAAGCACGTAAAAACCTTCCTTACCTTTTTAAAAATATTTTTCAAATTTTAAGTACATGTCTAAACCGAACGGTTCGGGAATTATCTATTGGGTCACATTAAGGCTGGACACCCTGTATATATAAATATATATATATATATGGTTTTAAAAACTTTAAAAGGAAAAACTGATAAGAGGTGAATAATATTACTTTATTTTACCAATATTATATAAACTTTTAAATACATAGATGAAAGTGTAATTGCCAATAAATACCACATATTTAATTTCTCCAATCAAACAAATCTTTCTGTCTTCTATTCTAAGCCGCACCGGATTTTCAGTAGAAAGGATATTGAAAAAAAGGACGGTTTAGATTCGATTAAATACGGTAGTTTAACAAAATCTTGATTTTAAATTTAATTACAAAAAATATTTTATGAGTTGTATTGCTTATCTAAATATTTATTACCATTTAACTTCAGTTGAAAAGACTTTAAAAAACTATAAACATCAGGAAAAAGTAAAATTATTTACTGAAATGTTATTAACTTTAAAAACCATTTTGTTAAATTGCCATATACAACGTAACAATAAACTTAGTACAACATTCGAAGTCTAAGAACTTGCTCTCAAATTTATCTTGGTTTATTACATTTGGCAAAGAACACTTTAGATGTAAGTCATCAAAAGTATTGAAAAAAGTTAAGTAATCTGTTTTTTTTTTTAAAACTTTGAGTTACTAAAAGAAATTAAATAAATGCAATTTATCTTACGTATCAAAATTTTTTTAATAACGAAGAGAAATTTTAAGCAAGGAAAATGTTTGGTTTGATAAATAGCAGGATGTCAAGAACTTCTTACGAAAAGTGCAATCAAGCATATTAAACAATGTATCATCACAGAGAGTTTTTTCTAACGTTCCTGAAGCATGATATATCGAAAAAAAAAGCATAAAATATTAAATTGATATTTTTTAAATCATACACGGTATTTCTGATCCTTGTTAATGAAAAGTAATTGAATAAAGAGTGAAACCTTTATTTGAGTTTCATTGAATGTGTTTGATCATTACATAGGAAATTAAAGGATTTCAATGGAATTTTTAAATATTTACGCTGCTCTTAACTAAAATATAAAAACGACGGATATTATTATACGGAAACAGGATAATTTTTAATGCCATAAAATGAAGTACACTTAAAAGAAAAAAAACATGATGTTTGAAAAAAGAGTTATTCGAATGGCACCGACAGTTACAGATTCGATGCATATGTATGAAAACAGTATTAACAGAAACTTCAGAACTTAATGACTTATTCAAAAGATGCATACAGCGATAAAATAATAAATAAAGACTTGACCTAAATCTGGCCCATATTTGAGCTGCTATCCAGCTAAATATGTATTTGATGGATCCTTTCTTTTAGGTTTCCGGAAGTCTGGGAACATATAGAAAACAAAAACAGCACGAGATACAAGATAACCTCTGCGTATCACGCTTCTGCTCATACGTTGCTTATACTAAAGGAGGTATTTAATGAAAATCCGGTTGTTAAATGAAATGACATACCAGACAGCTGTCATTATTGTGGAGTGGATAACAGATATGTTAGGAACCCTTCACAGTTCTAAACTACTCCAAACCCAACTTTCTAATCATTGGGTTTTATTTCGAAACTGAAAACAATTCTACTGTAGATACGAAGAATAGAAACGCGCGCGAAGTACAAATACACTTCTCAAATTATCGATCGGTAAGCTATTAGTATAATGGATGTCCAGAGTTCGCGTTCTCTGTGTCACCTATTAACGGTCCTTATGATCTTTAGTGTCAGGTTATATGTAGATTAGTCAGAATGACGAACAAGGGGCTTCAAACACCAATTTAATGACAGCTCTATCATTTCTCTCATCATCCTATCGAATGATTTAACTCTCTCTCTCTATGTCTATATACACTCATGCCCATAAATTAAGGATAATGCAGTTCAGGCAAAGAAAGAGACAGAAGCAAAACAAATTTGACTTATTTGTAAAGTCTATTAATTAAACAAAAGGTAAAGAGCAAAAAAAGATGCTACATGTTTGACATAATTAATAAAAATTGCGATTTTTACTCCCTGGAGCAAATTTCAAAAAAGAACCTCTTTACAAAAAGCAGTATAACATGGTTAGTATGATGGTTAATACGGAGTATGTCTCCCGGACCATGCAATACAGGCCTTACAATGCCTACGCATGCTGAGTATCAAATTATCAATCTGATCTTGGGGAATATTACACCACTCATCAAGCAATGCCCTCCGAAGTTCCGGTAGATAGGTGGGAGGGGGTTGACGGGCTCCAATTCGTCGGCCAAGCATATCCCACACATGCTCTATTGGATTCAAGTCCGGTGAGAGTATGCTGGCCAATCCATACGTGTGATATACTCCGATTGAAGGCATTCGTCTACAATGTCTGCACGGTGAGGACGGGCGTTGTCATCCATAAACAGAAATTCATAACCCATGGCACCCCGAAACAAACGTACATGTTGTTCCAGAATGACATCCCGATAGATGTAGCCTGTCATCGTTACACTCTGAACTTGCAGGTCAGTTCTTGGAACCAAGAATAATTTCTACCCAAACGAGTCATCCTGCACCACCGTAACGGTGTTGTTCAATGGTGTTCTCTTGCGGTAACGGGTATCTGGCGCTCTCCATATGAAAGTCCGGCGAGAATCAGACTGTAAACTAAACCTGGACTCGTCGGAGAACATCACACAAGACCACTGTTGCGTTGTCCACAATGCATGTTCTCTACTCCAGGTTAATCGCAGGCGACAGTGAGTTGCGGTAAGGGGAACACATCTGACAGGCCTACGAGCATATAGACCAGTGATTCCCAAAGTGGTCTATGACGATCTGCAAGGGGTCCACGACAGGAAAAAAATAATTTGGGGGTCCATGAGGAATAAATGGGGGTCTACCATAGTGGCTCTCATCAAACCAGATTGTGACTAATATTAAATAGGTAAGTCTATTTTGCACTTGATTAAATTTCCTTTTAACAGATTTATTTACTAAATTTAATGAGGTTTAATTGCAGTTACAAGGTGACAGCATAAATTTTATTAAAACAAATTCCATTTCAGCATTTCTTGCCAGCATTAAGCTAAAGGAGCATAATTTTGGACGTTGCGAACATTTAAATGCCCTTTTTTTAGATTTTGAATTTAGGTATGAGAATGTTTTGACTATCGGTAGTACCACAGTAGACAGTGAATTCATATGGTTACTTTGAAAAAAAATGTCAGATTATAAGAATTAAGCTCTATGAATATGCACTAACGAAGATCTTAAAGTAAAGTTTAGAAACGATGTCAAAAATGTTACCTTTAAAAAGATATACCTGTTATTATGGAATATCTTGAGAAAGTTTTTAACTGTTTTTCCGATTGAGAAGGAGTTTCAGTGCGCTTGCCAATCTCCAAAACAAAAAAGAAAGAAGAAAATACTGGTCACTATTAACCGAGGAGATATATTTAGTGTTAAAATCTGGTAAGATTGATGCCAAATGTTGAAATTTATTATTGCATCCTCAGATTCCTCCCTCCCTCTAAAAGCTTTTGTTTGTTGCTCTCAGTTATTTTATACATTAATTAAATTTTAACTTAAATTAACTAACATGTGCTTTCTGAAGTTTTAAATTCTTCGATACTTCACTACAATTAAAAATTTTAATTTTTTAAAGTAAATAGCTCTATACCAACTGTCAAATCACATATAATTTGATAAGTTTGCACAAATTTGATAGAAGGTAAGTAGGGGTCTACCCCAAACTGAAAAACCTGTCAAGGGGTCCTATGAGGCTAAACAATTTGGGAACCTATGATATAGACCAATGTGCCTAGCGTCTGTACACGGTCTGCCTTGAAACTGTCGTACCGGTAGCTGAAGAGAGCTGACGAGATAGGTCTGATGCTGTGCCCGTCTGTTTCTTTTGGCAGTAACTGCCAAATACCAGTCCTCAGGCGTTGCTAGCTCGGGGGCGACCTGTGCTTTAAATCTACTCTCATTACCATCATCTTGGAATCGTTGCCAAAGCCTGGAGATGACACTCTGGGCGATTCCAAGTTCCTCGGATGCTTCCTGCTGGGTACGTCCAGATTCCAGTCGCCCGATAATTCTACCACATAAAAAATCACCCAAATGCTTCCTTTGTGCCATAACTATGCGGTTATTGCACTGAAAGGCTTTTAAAGCTCTCGTGAACAATTTTACTTCTTTACCACCATTCCTTATTACCACCATTCCTCTTACACTCTCGTCATTGTGACGTACTATCCGCGCCATCTGGTGGTTTCCTGTGACTTGCATATTCTTCTTCAAGATGTGTGTGATAATTCTACAGGTGAAATTTTTATTTTAGAGTTCAATTCTGTGTTATTCTGAATTATCCTTAATTTATGGACATGAGTGTATATAAGCAGCTCTCAAAAATAAATATCAGAATACCCTTTAATTGTACCACCTTTAGCATAAATGCAAAAACCCTCTTAAATGGTGACATATGATCATACTATGCATAAATATATGACGCATTTGTATATTTGTTGTTCCGATTTCATTAAATTTGAATGAGAATTACACTTTGGATTTCGTTCTAATTCTCCTTTGCATACTGTGCCCATCTTTGATTATACTTATACAAGTTAAACAATCCACTTATAAAATCCAATATGGAAAATAAAAGTATATTGATTAGATAGGAAATAAAAAAAAATTCTACAAATTCTTCGAAGCAAAGGTGTACATAGAAAATACCCAGGGGATCCGATTACCATAATATTATATAATTAGTCTTCGGATATTTGAACTTTGATTTCATTAACTTTAGTTAATTAAAACATACATTTCTCAGTTGATGTCTTGGATGGAACTTGAAAAAAAAATGCTTTAACCTCCAAATGGGAAAATTCAGTGGGCAGGAACACACATGACATATAGATGGGTTCCGGATAATAATAATTAAATAGCATCCGAGTGTTTATTTGTGATTCTCTAAGGCATCAATTAGACGTTCATGTTATAATTTAACTATTATAATTTTCCATGAAATTTAAATTTCAGATTAAAGTGAAAGCTCCAATGAAGTAAAAATGATGCTCAGAAAAATTATTTTATGTGTTTGTTTAATTTTGCTTTGAATGCTTTTATAAAATTAAGCGACTCTTTTTTTAATAGTCATTACGATTATTTGTATTTTTCAGCATATTAAGTAAAAAAATTCTATTCATGAAGAACTTTATATTCGTATTAAATATAAAATGTACTTGCAGATATGATTCAGAAAAAGTATAGCTAATATTTTGAATTATTAAATGATAACGCTGAGTACTTTTTTATAGAAAAAAAGGGGGGTGGGTGATGAGAATAAAACTCTTCTTCAATTTAAGAGATTGTTTTGGAATGTGCACATTCAACAGTGGTGTGGCATTCCTGTGTAAAAACAAATATAACTGATATTGATGTAATTTATTTTATACACTTTTAAGAGAGAAGAAAAAGATACAATTAAATATCTTTGAAGGTAAAATTTGCTACTTATTCTGTTTCTTCTAAATTTTAAAGTTTCCTTGACTATTCTCTATGAACCCTTAACAAATTTTAACTTTCTGGTTAAGAATCCTTTCTTACAAAAATTACGATCACACTGTCGCCCACACGGAGACCATAAAACTGAGACTTGGTTAAATAACGAGACGAGCTAAGAGCTAGTACCTCATTTTCTGAACTTGCATTTCATGTCGCTTGAGGGATTTGAGAACCAATTCCTCTTTTTACTCCAAAATCCCTCTAATTTGGTGGCTAGGATTCTGAGCACTCATCTAAGATTTAATCATCGATATCTATGAATCTCCCAATTTTAGCCAGTAACCTACTTCTCAAATTGCAATGATAAATAGTAACCAATATTTTGAAGGAAATCAGAACATGCAATAAACTAAAGTTAATAAAAAGGTTTTCAATTATAAAATATATTATGAGCAGCTGTCTACTTTTCAGATAAAAAAATCTTCCTTTTTCTCAAAAGGAATTTTTTTAGTCTTAAAATTAATTGACCAAGTGGTAAAAATTTGGTTTCAAACTGTTTTGACCATGAAATACATTTTTATTGTATGACAAAAAAAACCCTCATGGTGTTTTTATTATATTGATGATTTATTTTAAAGTCATCAACTAAAAAAAGTATCTGTAGTGCTTTTTGAAAAAAAAAGAATATTTACAAGAATTATACATGCCCTATACAAGTTTTCATAATTTCTATCTTCATTATTAACAACAAAATTATAATAACCCTGCATCAAGCTTTGAATTTGAGTCTATCTTCAAACACATACTTAAATTTGAATACCATTTTTTTAAATTTAAAAATTTTTAATCTTCAGAATTTTCCATAAAAAGAGGTTTATAAATAATACTGTCATTACTGAAAACTAAGCAGGTCTTTTAATGACTTAATATGTAGCTTATTTAAGTAAATTCAGAGAAGTTTTCTCCTTAATAAAATCCACTCTTCCGTAGGAGATTAGTTTGCTAGAGTAGTTCTGGAAGAGATATGTCAAGCTTGAATAGCCATCCATTAGAACCTTCCACTTTGACAGAACATTCCAATCTTATAATCCATTGACGCTTAATGTCCAGCTCTCCTATCGATACCTTTTGGTTGAATGAACTTTGGGACCAGCTAAATTGCATTGTCGCCCATGAAAAGGAATAACGTTGGACACTCCTTGATGAAAACCAACTCAGTATCATTATCACAGAATCTTTCTAGTTCTCAAGAAAGAAGGAAAAAAGAATAATTCTACAACAGGTATTGAAAGCTATTTGTGACCATTGTGCTATAAGTTACTTCAATTTCGCTGTAAAAATACTTGATATTAGACGGGTGAGATAAGGTTCGCTAAAATAACACTTCTGAAATCACGTGATTTGATAGAATTAATTAAATTGATATCTTGTGGTTGGTAGTTATATTCTAGCACGTCACGTGATCCTTTTGATTGCTTTCATTATAAAAAACCAAATTTATATATTTATTTAACTACACCAAAGAATTGTTAAATTATTAGTTAAAATACTTTCACTAACTAGTTAGTATACCAGTTGTTCCCGCGGGTGAAATGAAAAATTAAACAATACAGATTGAAGGGTAAAGATATTTATAATGAGTTAATTTTACGTGAATTGCAAATTAAACAAAAAAAAATACTTTTTGCATATCTCAGCTGCACAAAAAAACCATATTTGTTAAAATATTAAAATTGTAGATCTAATAGCTGATAAAAATGATTTTTTTTTATTTATAACGCTCCGTAACTGTCTTGTGGGTTGATGTTTGAAAACTCCTTCCTAAGCTAATCTCTACTCAGCAAAACTAACACATTGTTACAAATTTTGTGTAATGAACGCTTAAAATAGTGTAAATAATTTATATCTGGATGTGTAATACGTTCATATTACTTTCTGTTGTATTTATTTTATGTTAAAATTGTAATATTCGCAAGTAATGCCGTTCCTTACATTATAATGGCGATTCAATGGAAACATAACAAAATGTTGGCGATAGACCTAAGTTGGCATCCTTTTCGGCAACCATGCTGGCAACTTGGCGATTGAATGAATGGTGCCAGAGTTGCTCGATGTAGTGAGCAGTAGATGGGGAGCTGAAACAAAGAGGATAGCACAAAAACTTTCTCCACAAAAAATACATATACATGCCAATTTTCATTGGTTGAATGGTGTTGGAGTGAAGTGATTTCACACACACACACACACACACACACACCTCTCTCACACACACACACACACACACACACACACACACACACACACACACACACACACACACATATATATATAATATATAATAAATATATAATATATAATATATATTATATATTATAAATGATATAAATGTTGGATGAAAGAAGGGAAAAGAACCAGTAATGGTTAACAAGGAGGAAGGTGAAAACAGGAAAAAATTTCTAGAGTATACATGTACATTTAAACTAAAAGTAAAAACTTATTATTTTTTTAAAAATATGGAATCACACACCTAAAATCAGAATTAAATTTTAATTGCGTAACTGCTATTCAGTAAACTAACTGTATTTTTACATATATTGTACTTTCTAAATATTATGTATTTGATATTTCATTAGAAGTTAAAATATCAAGGTAAAAACAAATGGACATAAATAGTATCATGGTAAGACAATGTAAGTACCTGTTTTCAAATTCATTGCTTTTCCTAAATTACATTATGTTGACGTATCCGTATGCGTACAGTGGTAGTGAGATATTTCTGTGTTAGGATGCTATGTAATTGATGCTTAACCATAACTTAATATACATTTTGATTGCAATTTCTAGAAAAAGTTCTGGAAAAAATTTTTTTTTATTTATTTTTGAAAACATTTTGTATGAAAACATCTCATGCTTTAGGATATATATTAATTAACTTATGTTAGTATATCGTATTTAAGCTTTGAGTTGTAATTTCTTCTTGCTACTGTTTAACTTAAGAACGATAATTTTTTTTTTTTTCTTTTTTGACAAAATAAAATTTCAAAATTTTGATGAAATTGCTTAGAAAATAATAATTAAATGTTATTTTGCGAAGGTAATCTAACTCATGCAATTTTTAAATGACGCAATTTAAGTGATAAAATATCTATGAAAAAAAAAAATATGCAAAATGCATGTAAGAAATTTAAAAAAAAACTACTAAAGATAACTCTTAGCGAATGAAAATTTTTATTCATTTCATGAATGAATATAAATGAGTTTCCAATTGAAAAAGTTTTAAAAATTATATTTTGGTGTTTTTACATTTCTAAATTTTCCATTTAACATTGGATTAAATTTATATAAAATGAAAGAAGACAAGTGGCTAACAAATAATCATTGAAAAATTCACTAAAATTTCTCTTCTTTAGAAGTAAAGAAAATTTTTTTTTCTCAGCATTCAGTGTTATTTTTCAATTCAAATTATTTTACTTAAAATTTGTTCTCGTAAGTTTAATATTCTCAAAAGAATTCTCGAGTAATAATTGTACGACAGAAATTATATAAAAAATACCTAACCATCTTAAAATAATTTGGGTAAGTATCATTAAAAATTCTGATCGTTCGATAAATGAGCTCGATATTATTCTCGGCCATATAACAGTATTCGGCATTTACAAATTATTAATTATCGATATTTTTTAAAGCACTGGGTATTTAAGGAAGTATCAAAAATTTTTTATGTATGTCGAATGTGATCAGTTGTGTGTGTGTGTAAGAATAATGGATTCTTATCTTAAAAATAAACATTATATTTCCAATAGAAACTAATGCATCCATTTCGTTTTATTATGAGACTAGAAAAGAATAGATTAACTCAGCCTTCATCTTTATTACCCCAGCAAGTATACATACTGAGAAAAAATTAATTTTTTTTTTAATGAAATGTTGTATAGTTGGGGAACTAAGCTCCACTGTTTATAAGAAACAAAGTCCCTAAGGATTTTGTTTCTTTAGAAAGAAAGTGCCTCTGTTCAAATACTACTTTTACAAGGTAGACGTCAAAGTTCTCTGTTGAGTTCAGAACAGGAGATTTGAAGTTTAATTTTCATGGAATCCGTTTACAAAGATTCCTTGATGTAGATTTGCATATTATCGCCCATCAAAGTAATATCATATCCATTCACACACCTGAAATGTTACGAAAGATTCTAAGACCCCCCAATTCCGATACCTCTGATTAGTCACAGATCCTCTGTTAGAAGCATGTCGGAGCATGCGTCCATCCATTATTACTTCTTCAGTTACCATCCATTATTACTTCTTCAGCTTCTGCATTTTCGAAACGGTTACATTTTATTTGCTGAAAGGGGAATTTCAAGTTTCTAACTTTATCCAGGAGTAAAATCTTTTAAAACATAATGCTAAATTAAACTTCGACTCATTAGTAAAGAGTGTATGGATCCAACGGTGTCCATCCTAATTTTGATGACCTGTAAACTAATTGAATTAGTGTTCCTCAAACTTCCAATATTTGCGACCCAATAATATATCATAACTTTTAACGCCCCTCCCCCCATCCATACAACAGTGTATTGATTTCAATAATACTATAGTTTGACGCTAAGGCTACACTGGCGAGTATAAATGTCTCGTTCAGCTAAAGGGTTAATTGCCTCGGACCTATATATACGTCTTTTCAAAG
Source organism: Trichonephila clavata (assembly GCA_019973975.1). Classification (NCBI taxonomy): domain Eukaryota; kingdom Metazoa; phylum Arthropoda; class Arachnida; order Araneae; family Nephilidae; genus Trichonephila; species Trichonephila clavata. The sequence continues at coordinate 477 of BMAO01030593.1, read as the reverse complement.
TACAATCTTTTCTGCGCACTGCTATCCATAAAATTGTTCCCAAGGATTTGGAATGCAATAAAAGGACACTGACAGTGTGTGTTTGCTAAGGATTTTCTTATTTCAGAGGATTTGTTTATTTATTCCTTTTCCACCCCCTCCCTCTAATACATCCCATACACGTGCTTATGTGGAAAACAGTGGTATTGGGGAGCGAATCATGTAACTTTTAATCGGTTTTTGAGGGAATTATTAAAAAACGGTAAAAATGATCAGGACAAGGGTTAATTTTCGCATAATATTATACTTGATAAGACCATCGGGTCACTGGTAATTATTAAACCTAATATTAACTTAATATTGTTAAGCTAATTATAAAATACATTGTGCTGTACTGATACATTTACAAGTGAGTATTATATGAGTGTAAATGTGTATTTTGTTTTTCATTATGACAGTATGTATTTTGTTTGTTTACTTTCAGTAAATTAATAACAT
>BMAO01030592.1:0-22750 GCA_019973975.1 Trichonephila clavata | reverse complement strand
TTATATAAAAAGTAGAAAACATGTCTCAACTTTGAGAATGGAATTTCTACACCAATACACATGCGCGGTTGCCCAATATTTATTGCTCTTATTTCCACGTTTCGTGCCCGAAAAATAATTCACAAGCGGAATATCCTTGAGCGATAACCAGCCAATTTTGGGAACCCTCCTTTAGTTTCGCGAATGGACACCGCCCGTTCGTTGGCTCGCCGGGCCAGTGGGTCACGTGACTTGTGGTGATGTGACGCACGGCAACTCAGCGACGGTCCCCGATGCTCATGAATGGAAATAAGGTGACTCAGATTGTTAGTCAATTCCCCTTAATTGAGTTGCGCTATGGGGAGTTCATGGTTTTTTAAAACGACAGAGTGCACAGATTTGGTGTTGAATGAGTTAGTGAATTTTCACTGATTGCCTGTAAAAGGGGAATGCGGGCGTGCGTGGAAAAGTTTGCCTTATTTGTGCGTTTAATGAATGCGTGCTCAAGCGCTGATGACATTGTTCGGAATGCGAGTATGTTTTGTTTTTTGACAGGTTAAGACAATTTTGGAACTTAATTTATTTCTTCTTCTTTCATTATTTATGTTCAAGAAAATAGAAGGCATTTTGTTTTTTAATTTTGGAAAATCATTATTATATTTAATTTGTTCTGGTAAGAAAACTTGTAAAGTACTGTTCTTAATAATTCCTAAGCTAATAAACTAAAACTAAGAATGTTCTGCTCAATTTTTTTTGAGGAATGAGTCATTTTTTACAACTGATTTCTTTTTTTTAATTTTGCCTCACTTATTTTTCAGTGCAATTATTACAGAGGAAATCATTGGCAGAAACAATAAAGGATATTTTTAATTGTCTTCTTTACACATTAAAAAAATAAAAGAAAGAAAACCTGTATCTGGGCTTCAAAAAAATAATATTCTTTAAATATTTGGCTGTCATTTTTAAATTTAAATAAATATTAAAAAAATATATTTATTGGATATTACGACATTTTGTATGAATTAAAGGATAAGTTTTTAAGCAATTTATGAGTGTATTTTTCTCTATTCTCCTTGCAAGAAATGAGAATAAAAGAAATGTAAATAACATTACCCGAAATAAAAAAGATTGGGATTCCTTCTGAAAGATGTATGATAACTTGATAAAAAGTTTTAGGAATAAAATTCTTATTATTAATTTAACATTTTTTTAATGACCCGTGCATAACTTCATGTTAGGAATTAATATTCTAGTCATACATTTTTCGAAGTCCGGATGCAGCTTTCACGGGGAAAAAAATTATTAACTGGTAACTCTTCTGAATTTTGAATTTATTTTTTTAAATTAGATGACAAAATAATGTCTTTTAGCACGAAATAATTTTTTTCCCCTTTCAAATCATAAATATTAGACAGAGGAAAGTATATACGTACTAATTGATTCTACAAGGATATTTTCTTGTTACTTAAAACCCTGAAAATGCATCGAAATAAAAAGAGAAATTCAAGTATTTAAAAACAAAATCTTCAAGTATACATATATTGCAGTTAATGGACTCGATACACCTGACGTCATAATCACGTGATGATATACAAAACAAATAGACACGTGTTTGATTCGACTGAGTATTTTGGTGGAATTTTCGTATTTACATCTATCAAAATCAAATGAAAGAAGTTGTTCCAAAAGAAATTTCGACTGAAATGTGTGTACTTTTTAATTATTTCATTTTCAATATTTTTTTTTTATCAAATACGCTGACGATTTTTAAAATTTTAAAGAGTGAAATATTTTCTGAGCATTTCGAATTCGAAGAATTTTAATTTTGCAAACATACACAGATCAGGGTACCACTTCTGTGATCTATTCTGAATGCTCTGTATTTGTTAAGTATGTAGTTGATTACCTACGTTTATTTCAATTCTTACTGTTAGTTCACACTTTCTCAATATTTATTTATGTTCAAATTTTCAATCGTTAGTAAAATACATTTTAAAGCGCTCGATTGAGCTAAAATTTTATATACATGATTATTTTGGTTGCAATACAGAATTTAATTAATAAAAATTAATTGATTAAAACTAATTATTCTAATAATTATAAATACATCCATGTTGGCATCATTTTTGGCGACTTGTGTCCAAAATTAAAAAGGTTTTTTCTCACATTTTAAAACATTCAGTTGAACTGAAATTTGAAACACATTTGTTTTGGATAGCAATGCAATACTTTAATGATAATTAATAAAAATTAATTGTCACTTAATGTTGTGATTCTTCATATGTATACACATATTTATATTAACTATAATTATTTGATAAAAACTAACTAAAATAAAAATTTCTTACCTAAGAAGGAATTGACTTATTTTTTTATAATACTTGTTTTGTTATTTTAAGATTATTTTCGACAATTTTACAAGCACTACAGACAAAAATTTGAAACTGAACTGTCTTAATAAAGAAATTTGTTCTGTTAAATTTTATTGGAATAAAATCTCTCTTAAATTTTGCCATCCATTTAGTAGCAATACAAATACTTTTTAATTTATAGAAATATCATCATAACTTTGTTCATTTTATTTTCTAACTGTGTATATAATGTTAATATATATCTATGCATTTTCTATGTTGCAGTCATTTGAAATTTTATTGTACTGTATGTTGATAAATGTGTCGACTTCAAAGCATTTCAATTTTGCAGACACGAAAAAACAAAGCAGGGTTCTACTTCTGGGACCTGTTCTGATTTTCTAACTGATGAATAAGTATGCAGTTGAACTCACCTACATTTTTTTCCCTCTTTTTTCTCTTTATATAACTATTTTCACTAATTTAACAAGCATGATAGATAAGATTTTGAAACTGAACTGGCTCAGCAAAGTCATTGTTTTGTAATTTTCAGAATAATACACTTACAAATACAAGTAAATTAATGAAGTCCATATGTACTTTAAAAAATATGCATCCATAAATGTATAATGCTGTATGGTGAAGAACATACAATATATTTTAATAATTTGTGAGATTCATATTCCACTATTTTTCCAGAAATCAGGGAATAAATCAGTTCGATACTGAAGAGCTAGATCATATAGAAATTGAGAAGCACGTATCTATCTATATTCTTAAAATACTGATTGCATTAACTTTTCCTAATATTAAAAAACAATTACGATATAAAAGAAAATTTCTAATTATCAATTTTACTATACTACAACTGACATTTCAAATTTCACGTTATTTTATTTTACATTTTATAAGCTTTAAATTCATGAGTAGTTACATATACATGCATAATTATGTAAATTTTTTTAAAAAAATTCTTTTAATACAGGGATAGCAAACGTTACATTCTGATTAAGTCCAGCACTTTCCATTCCTTCCTAGATAAACTTGCCTTTCACAAAACAGAATAGAAGCAGAAGAATATTGTACAGAAAAATAAATACATTGCAAATAACATTAAGTGATTTGCATATGAAAACCTTAACAGAGGGTTTCATTGCAAGAGATTTTTTAGTGTATTCAATGTTTTAAATATTGAAAATACCTTAATGTCCCCCCAAAATAATATTTTGCAAGTTATTGATATGTTTTTGGTAAAATTAAGGACAGGTGTGTCCAACACACACACAATAGAACATATGTTTAGTTAATCTAAATTTTACACATCTTCACAGTAGTTAACAGAGATACTTCAGTATTTAATTATCTACAAAATTAGGATGCAAAAATCTGATATGTAACCATACATGTTGTATCAAAAACAGGTATACATACATATAAATCAAAAACTTGTTGTTTTTAATAATTTATAATATTACAGGGAAAAAGAAACATTTTTGAGAACCATTCACTATAGAAATGGAAAAATATTTTAATTTACTACAGCTTCTTTAATGTTTATACTTGATGATTTTAATCAAGTACCATTTTTAAACATTAGAAGTCAAAATTATAATTTACCATTTGTAAAATTACATGTAAAAAAATTATGCAACATTTTGAAAGTCCTTACTCGCTGTGCTATTTTAGGTAAAAGATATGATTGATCGAGAATTGATTTCCAAATATAATAAATTAAGGAATTAAAAAATTTTAACTAAAATCTGTGTATAATAGAATATGTTTATGTCCATTTATGGAATAAAAAATTCCTGCTCACTCTTACATGATCAAAATAAAAAAGTCATTTTTGAATCCCTAATTCTTTTACAAAATAAATAATTGTAATATATTTGTGTGGTATCTATTAGCACAACATTTGTTTTTCAGAGTTTGACTGTGGCATAAACCTATTACACACTTGTACAATTTTTTTTACTATGTATTACAAATAAGCATTTATAGGTATTTGCACAATTTGTAGAAGATTTATCATTATTGATTAGATTTGTGCTTTATATCGATTTATTTTTACATAAATATAAGTCTAAAAGACTCTTGAATATTGATATTATCCTGCTTATAAGTCCTGAATAAATTTTTCGCATTGAGTTACTTACAAATATTGACCCAAGAAGAGTACTTGGATCAATTATATATTTGAGAATTAGGATCATGAAACCAAATCTGGCTTTATGTATAGACATTTGATTCTGTGGGATATTGTTGCATTATACAGCCAATAACTGGAGCTGTTCCTGCTTATGTTTGAACACAGTAATACTAATAACATTATTTTTTAAAGTTCTTGATGTGTTTTTGCTTGGCAAAATTATTTGGCAGTTTAATTTTCCTAATTTTGGCAGTCCTAATTTTGGAATGGTATGAGTACTGATTTAGCATTTCTTTGAAAAACTTTGAAGTAATTTAATATTTTGCTCAAGAATAATTTGGAAAACTGAAAAGTTTCTTGAAGTTTAGGATTTTCCTTGTAAACTAATGATATAATTAGTTAATTTTCTTGCTTATAAGTAGTAGAAACTTATTTTGATTAGAATAGAACTCCGTTTATTCATGATAAACTTTGGTAACTTGTTGATGTTTAATAATGATTTTAATCTTTAATAATATAATTTGGTGGCAAGCTTCTCAATGGTATGGGCCACAAGAAAGTGTCAAAAAATTGTTTTTTTAAATGTTTAGGGCATTGTGAGGCCTTAAAATAGTATGATTTATACCAATACATTGTGAAGTTTTTAAAAATATGTTATAAAATACTAATATTTAGCAATTTTAGTCTTAGTAATTATCACCTACAAATGTTTAATTTTTTTTATAAATTATTGTCTCCTTGGGAAAAAAATGAATTATATTAAAATATGGGGAAAATTTTAGAAATTGTTTGAAACATGCTAAATTATTTTCGTGAAAATTTTTACATATAGGAGCATACAAAATTTTTGTTAGCTAGTTTATTTTAGTAATTACAATTATTTAACATGCATCATTTATGAACATTTAATTTTAATATTACATGATTATAATACAAGTTAAGCATGTGAAAATTTTATTTTTTTAACAAAGAAATTCATTGCAATTTAAAAAATGCATTTTTCATATTCTATTGAAAGACTATCGGTGACATTACTTCATTATGTACTCATGTGAAAATTTTTTTCTAAGATGTATTCCAAAAGAGAATTTTTTTGTCAGTTTCAATCTTTATTTGCATTAATATGGATACATAAAATTGAAACATTGTTATTGTATACTAATTTTTTAAACAACTGTTCCATAAAAATTCCAAAGACATAGTAAGATCTTTTGAAATATATGATGATTCTGCAATGAAATAACACATTAGCCAGCTTTGATTGTCTGGCTTTACTTAGTAATTATCATTTACAAAGGTTTGAAATTTCTTTTAGAAATTTCTCTTTAAACTGTCTTCAAAGTTTAAAAAAGAAAATACTCTTACACTATTAAGTTAAAGAAAGAATCATATTAATACATAATTTTTAGAAATAATGATTAACTTTATTGAATTATTCTTTATTATAAATTATTTCTTATGAGTTATTGAATTGCATATAAATTATCCAATAGATGTAAACCAAACAAATATTTCCATACAATTTTTAAAATAAAACAATAATTAACATTAGAAACTTTGATATCCAAACAATAATACTAAAATGGATTTTCAAGAACAGCAAAAAGGAAACTTAATATAAATTTTAGAAAATAACAGTGAATTCACAGGCTATTTTTTCATAATTACAAGAAGTTTATATATAAAAGAATACAATTAATGTCACAAATTTATTAATAAATACCTTTCCAAACGAATGTATGTATCCATCTGCTCTGAAACATGCCACATTTTAGAATGTAAGTCGATCGGGTTCCAGAATTGTATGCTCTCTAACAGCAAGACAATTCTTCAGGAGCAATGAAATTTTTTATTTAAAAACAATATTTGAAATGCAGAGACAGCAAATATAATTTGCTTAATAAATTCTGAAAGGTCTTCACATCCCTCAACACAAGTATCAGTGTCTAGAAATACAAATAAGTAATCTATTCACTAGCAGTATCTCCTCCTATTCACACATAACAGCTGAAGTATTAACTAATCATTCTGGCTCAGTAGTCAAAACAATTCTTTGTTTTGGCGAGCCACTCCCTATTAACAGCTGCACGCATTTTTCTCGGAAAAATTCGCTTACAACATAATTGTGACAGTAATAGATTTCTCCCAATTCCAGAAGCAATTTGTTCAATAGAGCGCTGTAGAATTATTTAAATCATAATGTGGCGGGCACTTATAAAAAATAATTACTAAGCCTATAAGTATACAAAAATTCGAAGCCAAAGGATGGAAGTATAAACTAAACTTAAATCTAATACTATAAACTAAAACCACATATATTTAGTCCCTTTTCTTAAACTAAAATAGTAGAAAATATATTAAAATATTTAAAGTACTAAAAAGAATTTAAAGAATATAAAATAATAATGTTTACAAATTTGAAAGTTAGCGCGCAATCACAAGTGTCATACCATTAGCTGTTATTTGTTTACATTATAGCACGTTGTTAATCACGTGATGATGGCCACGACCGCAGCGCCCTCTAGTGATGAATCGACCCCATTCCATAAACTGAAAAAAAAACACCTTTGAATTGTTTATTGGCAGACGATTTAATTTTATTTTGGGATAAACTTTTCTCGAATTATTCTTTTGTGCAAGAATTTAAAATAAAATAAAATCTTGATAATAAAAATTTATTCTTGATAAATAAATTTAACAATATTTCTTTCACAATAAAATACTAAAATATAAAAAAAAAAACCTCATGTTATTAAATTTTTATTATGCTTAAAATAATTTTTTTTAAAAACTTTTTTATAGTTAGGATATATTGAACATTGGTTCTGTCTTTTTACGTACTAATTGCTAGTAATAAATTTCTTAGAATCATAAATATAAAACAAAGGAAAAAGTACATAATTGATTTCAGAGATGATGAAAGTCAATTTTTTCTTGTAACTTAAAATAATTAGGAAAATATTTATTATAATTCGATTTTATTCCTGAGTTTCCTAGGCCAAATTTAGAAGAAAAAAATTATTTTTGTTCACAAATTTATTTTATAGATATCTTTAAATCCATTTTATTGCGGTTTGTTCAAACTTAGTTTTCGCAAACGATATTTGTAAAGGTGAAAAAAAAAATTGTACCAACACGAGGTTATTGGTCTTCAATTTAACAAATAATTATTTTCTAAAGAACTTAAAACAATGCGTAATTCACAAAAAGTGTAAAGCGTTATCGTAAATCATTGTAATAGCAGATTAAAAATACTAGAAATAAAACAAAGTAATTAACGTACTTAATAAACATTTAAAAAATCTTACTAACTACAGTTCCAGACGATACACGATTATGAGATTTTTTTTTAATGCGCAGCCAATAAGCAGGTGTTATAAAGCTATTTCAATGTTAAAAAAAGAATGTGTTATTTATTTCAAAAGTCGTCATAAAAAAGCCAATATAAAAACGAATACTACATAGTTCTTTGTTTCTTATATATTATGTATGAAATATAATTTTAATAACTGTATGAATATCCCGATTCTCATTCATGTCTCTCTCTATCGAATTACAGTTAATTTAAACTTTAAAAAAATATTTTTAATGAGGAATAAAAAAATATATATATCCAATAAATAATTCTTCTGCAGAAATGGAGAAAATCAAAATGTTTTCAACATGCAATTCTTTGTGAGAGTCTTGGAATGTCCATCATATGGAAGTCGAGGGTACGGTCAGGGTGAAAGGGTGACCGATTTTCACGAAAATAACCTGCTTGCAAGACAATTGCGCCTTTCTTGGCTTTGGCTCGACTCGAGAGGTAACATCAATCATAAGCGGGCTGGCGTCGTTTGCTCTGAAACTCGACCGCTTGACCATATTGGGCGAGTAAAAGCCTCCCTCTCTCTATTATTTGCAGAATGACCTCTTTGCAAGAGATTTCGTCTCCTGATATAGAGAAGAAAGATATCAGTATTCCGTAGTGCCTTATATCATAAACGCATATCGGTGAAAACTGTAATGATGTGATGTAATTCCTTTTACCAGAACAGGAATTATGTTTAAAAAAATGTAAGGGAGGAATAAAAATTCGATAAAAAAAAAATAGGATTAAAAAAAGATAACCTTTTTTACTTTGAATGTTTGTAACTTTCTTTAGTTTTATGAATGCCTTTTGCTGGGAATTTATGGGGATCGGGAATATTGTGAAAAAGTCGTTGTTTCCCCTCCCCTTGAATTTTAAAAAGAAAAAACTGAAGTGAAATATAAAAGGCCATTTGCAATTCAAAAAATTATTTATTCATAATTTACTGGATATTAGTATTAGAAAACTGAAGAAGACTGATTGTTAGAAAACTGAAAACTATCAAATGCTGCATTTTATATGAAACTGAGAAAAATTGTTTGTTCTTGAAACTAAAAGAACTGTAGATTTGGATTTATAAATAGTTAATAAACGTAAGTAATATGATAATCCCAAAAAATGTACCGGGTATTTATGACATATATCTAGTATACAGTATTTATACCTAATACTTCAAATTTGTATTGGCTGCTTTTGAAATTTAAGGTATCCGACTACGTTCGGAACGTGATTTTGAAAAAGCAGATAAATGAATAATTTTTTTGATATTTAGTATCACCTGAATTAGAATATTAAGCCCAGTGGCCGAGTGGTTGCGTATTGCGCTTCCACACCACAGGTCCGCGGTTCAAATCCCGGGCTGGGCAAGTTCGACTCAACCTTTCATCCCTTAAGTGGGTTGATAAATGAGTACCAAGTTTGCTTGGGGACTAAACACTGAGGGTTTCCCTTCAGACTGACCACCTGATAGAGACATCTGCTCATGCACCTCAGTGTCCAATGGTCACGTATACTGAGATGGACACAGTAAGCCTTGACCCTCATGGGCTGCTGCTCTACTGAGTTTAGTTTTGAATTAGAATATACACATATAAAATTGTTTCAAGAATTTTATAAGAAAAATAATATATATATATATATATATATTATATATAATTTATATATATATACACTCAAGAGCCAAAACATTATGACCACCTGTCAATAACGAGTTGATCCACCTTTGGCGCGAAACACAGCTTCAACCCGCCTTGGCATGGATGCCACAGTCCTTGGTAGATGGCCGGAGACAGATTGTACCAGATGTTTAAACAACGGTCACGCAAATCCGAGATATCGCGAATTGGTAATCTTTGAGCTGCCGTCCCATGACATCCCAAATGTATTCTATCGGATTGAGATCCGGTGAGTAAGGCAGCCAGGACATTAATTGGAATTCACCATCATGTTTCTGGAACCACTCCAACACAATTTTAGCCTTGTGACACAGGGCGTTGTCCTGTTGGAACATTCCATTTCCAGCTGGAAAAATAGAGGCAATGTAATGGTGTAACTGGTCCGCAATGATGTTCAGATACTCTGTAGCATTCATGGTCTGCACTACTACAACCACGGGTCCCAGAGACACTCAAGAGAACGTCCCCCAAAGCATAATACCACCACCACCGGCCTGTGTATGACCTACTGTACATTGAGGGAGCAACTGTTCGCCAGGAAGACGGCGTATCCTGACACGGCCATCAGCGTGATGAATGACCAAACCGTGATTCATCTGACCAGGCAACTCTCTCCCACTCATCCATGGACCAGTCGCGATGTTCTCGGGCCCATCGCAGGCGCAGTTAGCGATGACGCTTGGTCGGCAAAGGTACACGAGTGGGACGTAGCGAGTGCGTAGCCCCATATCCAACAGTGTCCGCTGAACAGTGTGCTCCGATACTATTCTACTTGGCCCTGCATTGTATTGGCTGTCAGCTGAGCCACTGTCTGGCTCCGGTTTTGCTTCACCATGCGAGACAGTCTCCGATGACCTTTTTCTTTGATAGCGTGTGGACGTCCAACACCATGTCGTCTACTGCTGGTTTCACCGTCATTCATCCCTTTGCATAAGTACTAACAACTATAGATCGCGAACAACCCACGAGTCGTGCAATTTCGGAAATACTTGTTCCGAGCCTTCGAGCCATTACAATCTGCCCTCTATCAAAGTCGCTTAGATCCGCAGCCTTTCCCATCACACACAGAAGTAAGTGAAAGAATGATTCTTTAGACTCTCCAGCAGCAGTTAAATACCACTTCCACCTGATCACGTGCCTTCCACGTCATCCAGGCGAGTTTATTGCAAAATGTAGGGGTGGTCATAATGTTTTGGCTCTTGAGTATATATATATGTTATTTAAATGCAATATCTAGCAAAAAACGCGAAGAAAGAACGATATATTTTCAAAACATTCTCTTTTTGTGAAAAATGCTTCCATAATAATAATATTTTGCCAATATATATCTAAGACTTCTATGCAGAGCCTGAATTAGGTTTTTCAAAATATATTATTTAGAAGTGGATTTATTCATTTTTTAATGCATCGGAATAGAGAAATTTAAAAAAAAAAAAACATTGGTTATTACTTTAATTGATTGTAACTGAAAATATTGTGAATTTTTCAAAAATCCTGGATCAGGCTCTGTATAGAAACGTTTTATCTATATACAAGTAAAATAATATTATTATAGTCTCATTTTCCATAAAAGGGTAATGTTTTGAAAGCATGTCATTCTTTTTTCCTTTTTTGCCAAAAATTGTAATTAAGTATTTTTTTATTGTATTAATATTTTTAAGGCGATTTTATATGTTTATTCTATATAATTCAGGTGACACTAAATATCAAAAAATTTATTTATTTATACATATTTTCAAAATCAAGGCTCCGAACGTAGTTGGATACTTTAAAATTTTACTTTATAGATGTTGATATACCTGTTGATTCAAAAATAATGTGACCAATTTCAAAACTTCATAAGTTTTTATTAAATTAAATTATTTACATAAAATTTTCAATATAGATTCTTTTAGCTTTGTACACTTTACGTAAACGTTTAGACGGAACCACAAAAGAGCTTTTTCGACCATTTTTGGGGGTACTTTTCACGTTCCAACTTTTCCTCTTTGACTGCCTTTTGAAGACCTTTAAGTATTCTTATTTTACGTCTATTTAATTGTTTTTTTTTTAAGAATCTCCTTAAAAAATAATCACAAGAAACGCAGTCAGGGAAGGGTAGTAGTCATTTCTCAGGAGGGAAAAAAAATAATTTTCTTTTTATCTTTCAGTCATTTTAGAGTTGATTCTGCAGTATGACTTGGTGCAGAATCTTGGGGGAAAATGAAGTTTCCTTGAGGGCAAAGACTTGAACTTTCGTTTATCATGTGCTTCAAAACTTTATTCTGATAGTATTTAACATCAGTTTTAACCTTTAGCCCTTTTTTAGCCAAAAAAAAAAAAAAGTTTTGTTAAGCCATGTGAGGACGTTTTCATCCATACACATGACGGCCAACTTGCTTTTTGTAAAACAGTTGCTTCTTTGCGACGCTTTTCGTGTGAAATATGTTGTATCTTTGTTTTGCCAGTTGTAAATGGTAGATGAAACAGTGCTTCATCCAAAGTTGTCCGTGTTTTGTATTTACCTTTGGGTAACATTAAATAAAGAGGATGTTTCGTTTGTATTCTTCGCTTTCCTACTGTCTTTTTGACATTTGATGACTGACTGGTTTATTCACATTTTTATAGCCAATTTTCTTTATCTGACGAAAAATTATTGATTGCAAACCCTGTAGTTCCTTCGAGGCTGAGGATTTTCTATAGCGATAAGTCTTTTCAGCTGCATTTTTTTTTTCCTTTTTCACCAAGGACTTTCTTTCGTCCACATTTTATTCCTGGAGCTTTTAAATGCGAACCAACTTTTATTTCTTTTCGAAGTTTAGATAGTAATCCATAAGAAAAATGATTTTCTAATTTTTAAATGCTTTATTTATAATTGAGTTTGAGCAATTATCCTTCAAAATCTTTAAAATTTTGTTTTGGGCTTGATTATCTAATACCGGAGCCATATATTTCTCCCACTAATAAAAAATAGTTAGATTGGTAATTTAAACATTTCCTTTTTAAATATAATTGACTATAAAGTGATTAAAATTTACTATACATAATTATATGCTTTTAAAATTGGTCACACTTATTTTGAATCAATCTGTAATCCTTACGGATACATACAATTCAATTACAATTTCAAAGCTTTCATAGAGGATTGATCGCATTATTACAGTGATCCAAAAAAAAGTATTTTTAAAACAGTTCTGATTTTTTTAAAACAATTGGCAAATTACACTGGTGTGCAAAAATTAAGGACGAAGTCGAAAAATTAGCATATCAGCTGAACGAAGAGGCAGAGCGGACAGAAAGACCAATCAGGAGATTAAGTGAGGTGATGTACGGTAGCACATGCGCAGATATGCAGGTAGACGTAATGGGGGAGTGTCTGAGTAGTAAAGCATGTTGTCGGTGTAAGATTAGTATTTCTGGCAAAGAGATTGCACACCGTATAGCAGTTAAAATCACACCGAGTTGCTGCCTCAGCAAGAAATGGCGAATAATCAATCTGTTAGACGACATCTGGATGCTTTTACCCGAGGTCGAATCATTGGGAAGTTGGAGGAAGGTCGCAGTGCGACAACTGTGGCTGCAGAGTTCGGAATTGCTCACAGCATCGTTTCACGACTTTGGAGACAATTTAAAACAACAGGAACAGCTATCCGGGAGTTCAGTAGTGGTCATCCACGAGGAACCACACCCGCAGATGACCGGTATATTGCCTTACAGGCCAGAAGAAACAGGCGGCAGACAGCGGGAGAAATCGCTAGACACACGACACAGGCGACTGGACGACCGATATCGCGTTTTACTGTGGCCAGAAGACTGCACGGTGGTGGTCTGTTTGCACGACGCCCTGTACGGTGTGTACCTCTAACGCCTGCCCATCGGAGAAGGCGTTCTCTGTGGTGCCGGGAACACCGGAATTGGAGAGACAATGAATGGGGACGAGTACTCTTTACAGATGAGAGCAGATTCAGTCTGAGTAGCGATTCTCATCGCATACTCACCTGGAGAGAGCGGGGAAGCCGCAATCATCCCTCGAACATCATTGAAAGGGACAGGTATGGAGGGGGCGGTGTTCTCGTTTGGGGAGGCATCATGCTTGGTAGTCGTACAGACCTTCACATCTTCGACGCAGGTTCAGTCAACGGGACCCGTTATTGTAACGAGATTCTTCTTCCATATGTGCGTCTTTTTAGAGGCGCTATGGGTCCGCAGTTCCTTTTCATGGACGACAATGCACCATGTCATCGCACAGTAGCTGCCGAACAGCTCTTAGAGAGTGAGGATATTGAACGTATGGATTGGCCGGCACGATCTCCGGATCTCAATCCCATCGAGCATGTATGGGATTTTCTAGGCAGACGCTTGGCAGCTCGTACCTTACCACCAGTAACGATTCCGGAGCTTCGATTGGCGCTGCTAGACGAATGGGCAGCAATGCCTCAACAACTCATTGACACCCTCATTCTCAGCATGGGCAGACGCTGTGAAACCTGCCTAGCAGTCAGGGGAGATCATATCCCCTACTAAAGACCGGATATTTCTTGCTGGACACCCATCACAGGGATGTTTCGGCCTTCAGTCGCATTGCGCTCCATGCTACTTTTTCAATAAAGCTTCTTTTTATCCCTCTGATTTCTCTTTTAGTAAGTGTTGCTTACATTACTCATGTCCTTACGTATTGGGGATCTTACGGTATTAACCCTTTAAACATTCCAAACGTCTTTTTCTGCCATCCTGAGATGCTTCAAAAACGCACCACACGTTTTTTCCCGTAAGACCGGGGACTCACCAAAAATGCACCAAACGTGTTTTTTCCTCCTCAAGTAACAGCTTCGAAAGTGTTAGAGACGTCTTCTTCCGAAACCTTTCCCCCTTTAAAAAGGCTTAACATCTTGAAGGATAATTAGGGAGGGTTGGGGTGACACAAAGGACTCTGACAGGAAGTTTTATGGCTTGCCCCGTTCTTCCCCTGCAGCAATCGTAAAAAACTGGGAAGAATTTAAAACCTCCAGAGCGTACGGACTATCAGTTAAAGTTTGTAAGTAAACTTGACTTGAAATATTTTTGGGTTTGAATTAAATAAATTCTTTGATGTAGTTTTCACGATCTAAGCATTTTTATAAATCTTTCATTTAAATCACTTTTTAAGTTCCATCACATAAGTAATATAGATGATATATACTCACTTTTGATTTAATATTAATTTGAAATTCAACGAATTGGGAAGGAAAAGGGTAGCTTGATAAAATCACATTTTTTTCTTTACCTCAAGATTCTCAAGTAGAATTAAGTTTTTTTATAATGTATCTCTAAAAATATCTATGATATATCTATATTTAAATTCAAAGTATATATCAAAACAATGAGGATGATTTACAGTTTCGTTTTTCTTATTTTAAATTAATACTTCTAAGTTTTTTTTAAAGGAATTATTTCGTTTGTGTCAAAAATTTATAAAAAAAAGGTTCAAAATTTAAAACCTGTTAAACTTTTAAAATTCTAAACATGAATAATTTTTAAGTTTCTGTACAACAGAACTTGCAAAAATTTTGTACGCATTGATAA
This sequence comes from Trichonephila clavata, assembly GCA_019973975.1. Lineage (NCBI taxonomy): Eukaryota > Metazoa > Arthropoda > Arachnida > Araneae > Nephilidae > Trichonephila > Trichonephila clavata. The sequence goes on along the minus strand of BMAO01030592.1, from coordinate 7,705 downwards.
AAATAACAACAAAAAAAAACCTATTTAAATCCTTTAGTTTTTCATAATATCAAAGCCAGGTATTCAGAGTATCTTACATACAATTCCTAGTTTTGTATTGTTTAGATAACGAATTATAATAGAATTTTTAATGTCTGAACTTCAGTTTCTTTCAAAGAGAATGGGAACAACAAGCTCAAATTTTTAAGCTTGAATCTTCGGGCAAAGAGAAATGAAAAGCACCTGGACAAATTTACAGTTGACATTTTCGTCAATAAATAAATATAAAGATCCATTTTAAATTCAAGTTAAAAAAATATCTATTTATGCAAAATCTCTTATAATTTAGATTCTATTATAGAGGTTGGCTGAAGAACAAGTAATTAAAATTTGGAAATTTTTTGTAATCTTAACCATACAAAACCAGGAATTTTATATTAGCTGCACTGAAATTCTGCATTTGAATTTCGAAAAATATATTTATGTAGGTATCTCGCGTACGCAGTTGAAAAATATTTACCATAAATACTAATAATTCTTTGAATATTTAAAATTTTAAATTGAATTTTTAATATATTCCACTTCTAATATTTTTTCACTTATTCTGTAAATTTCATACAATTTGGTTGAGTGAGTGAGTGAATGTTAACGTCGCTCTGTTCAGCTATACTCGATAACTTTTGGCGACGAACCTCGTCATTTTGAACCATGGTCAAGTGACGAGATGACACCTGTGCTAGCAACTCTCTCCTTCTCCTAACTACCACACCACACCACACCACAGAGGGACGTTTCAGCTCTTAACAGATTTAACATGCATCGTCCCCCTACACGGTGGGTCTTCAGTGGTAATGGGCTCGAACTCATGATACGCCAGCCACAAGTCCGTTACCTAGAAAAGGTTTACCTGTTTCATTAAAAGATTCTAAAGTGAAGAAAGTGGAAATTATTGCCTTCCAAAAGGGAAAAATGTGTGTTTTGAAGTACAAGGATAAAAAAACCCTGCATATGATTAGCATTTTTCATAACGCTGATATGATGGAAGTGAAAGCTAAGAAACGAGATTCTGTGGAAATGAAACCAAAAGCAGCGGAGTTTTATAATACCACCATGGGTGGTGTTGATAGAGATCATACCAGTGTCTATCCTACTATCCTGTTGCCCGAAATCAACAAAGGAAATACTACAAGAAGATTTTTCGACATTTGTTAAATCATATTGTGTGGAATTCCTTCACTATCTATAAAAAAAAAATGGCGGTATTTTAAATCATATTGGTTTTTGAATGAAACTGATTGAACGATTGATAGAAGAAGGAAGTAGTAATTCCGATTCTCGAAACTTTGTTACCTCTGAAATTTCTGAAAATGTAGTCCGTTTAATTGGAAGGCATAAATGGAAATATGTGCTTCATAATGGCTTCACATGTGGAAAGTGACTCTTCAAGAAAAACAAACCACCACGAAAATGTGTCGTATGCTACCTTAAGAAAAATGATAACGGAAAACGCATTCGAAGAGAAACACGTTTTGAATGTAAAGAATGTAATGTTGGACTGTGTGCAGCGCCGTGTTTCGAAAAATATCACACTGTGACAGTGCTATAAACGACGTATATCAATCAATCAATGACGTATCTATCAATGTATACAAAATCTTTTTTCTTAAAATTAACGGTTTAAAAATGTTTTGAACAAATATATTTGTTTTTGCCCTCTATATGCATATGTACACTTCTAGCTTCAGTAATGTACAATTGTTTAGATAAACTTTTGGCTTTGTAAAAGGTATTTTGCTTTGACTAAACATTTTATAGCAAATTTTAATAATATTTTGTATACTTCTTTGATAATTTTTGCTATTTATACCTGTTTAAATTATTATTTATAAAAGTTTCTTTGCAATTGTTTGTAAATTGAACAAAACCTTTTCTTACACAATTATGTATATTTGAGGATGAATTCTGATTTATTTTATATATATATTTAGTAAATACAAAATTTTTTGTAAATTGCTTTTTCTTTGCAAATTTATTTGTTTTAAAGCATGCATATTTATATAATGAAATTTCAAACAACCCAAATTATGTCGGGCTTTTTCTCCATTAAAGGCTTTTAGGATTTTAGAAATCATCTTGTAATTATTCATTATATATTTAATAAGGAAAAATATTTCCATACATAAATAAATTTTTGGTCCCTAAGTATATAATTGTTTTTAGCTACAGTTTGTAAAATGTATTGGAATTTGTTGTGGGGCCGGAGTTTTACAAATTATGATTGCTTTTGACTGCACTAAGTTATATATTTATATTTCATTCTTTTTACATTATGAGTAGAAGTCATAAACAGTAAAATAAATTTTTGTTTTATATTCAAATTATGCTATTATATTGATTCTGAAAATAATAAGTTAGTTTGACAAGCCATTATTTAACAATTTTAAAGCATTGAGCATTTTGGAAGTTTTTAAAAACTTTTATAAAATACTAAATAATTAAAAATATTTAATTATTGTAAATGATTTATATTTCTTAGATTATTGGAAACAAAAAGTATAGAATTTAAAATCTATTTCTTTGTTGGATTTTAATAATTATTTTTATAGCTAAACCTGGAAAAACACGAAATTTTTCAAATATTAACTTTAAGATTTTTTAAAAAACATAACTGGAGCTCCCAATCCTAAATCCATATGAACTTTTATGGATCATATGTTTGGGAGTATTTACAAGATATTTCAAGATTAGAAAAAAAAGCGTTAGGGATTAGAAAACACATTTTCAAAATTAAAAGTCTGAAAAAAACACATTTATAAAATTTGGAAAGGCAAAAACAAAAACTAATAGTGTATGTAAAGCTCTAATTTTTAATATGTTATTTTCCAACTTATGTTCTACATCCAAACACTACTTGAAATAATTATGACTGAATATATCTTTTTTAATTCAAAATATTCTTTTACGCAATATTAATAACATTTGTTACTTTGATAGATTATTCGGTTTCATCTTAACCTAATATTTTCACCGGAGCTTTAAATACACAAAACATTTATACACACAAAATAATAGTGATATAAAGGTAATCCCGAAATCACCAAGTTTGTAAATAATGTCAATTTTTTTTTCTAAATCGGGGTAGTTTAGCAAGTTTGGGTTTTTGTTGCATGACTTGAAAATACTAAAGTAGTACTATAAAATATTTACTATAATGTAGTTTAGACATCAGGAAAATATTTAGTTCTTTCTACAACATTTGTATTCAGAACATTTACATTTTGAAGATACGGGTCCCCGAGGTCGAATCATTGGGAAGTTGGAAGAAGGTCTCAGTGTGACAAGTGTGGCTGCACAGAGTTCGGAATTGCTCACAGCATCGTTTCACGACTTTGGAGACAATTTCAAACAACAGGAACAGCTATCCGGGGGTTCAGTAGTGGTCGTCCACGAGGAACCAAACCCGATGACCGGTATATTGCCTTACAGGCCAGAAGAAACAGGCGGCAGACAGCGGGAGAAATCGCTAGACACACGACACAGGCGACTGGACGACCGATATCGCGTTTTACCGTGGCCAGAAGACTGCACGGTGGTGGTCTGTTTGCACGACGCCCTGTACGATGTGTACCTCTAACGCCTGCCCATCGGAGAAGGCGTTCTCTGTGGTGCCGGGAACACCGGAATTGGAGAGACAATGAATGGGGACGAGTACTCTTTACAGATGAGTGCAGATTCAGTCTGAGTAGCGATTCTCATCGCATACTCACCTGGAGAGAGCGGGGAAGCCGCAATCATCCCTCGAACATCATTGAAAGGACAGGTATGGAGGGGCGGTGTTCTCGTTTGGGGAGGAATCATGCTTGGTAGTCGTACAGACCTTCACATCTTCGACGCAGGTTCAGTCAACGGGACCCGTTATTGTAACGAGATTCTCTTCCATATGTGCGTCTTTTTAGAGGCGCTATGGGTCCGCAGTTCCTTTTCATGGACGACAATGCACCATGTCATCGCACAGTAGCTGCCGAACAGCTCTTAGAGAGTGAGGATATTGAACGTATGGATTGGCCGGCATGATCTCCGGATCTCAATCCCATCGAGCATGTATGGGATTTTCTAGGAAGACGCTTGGCAGCTCGTACCTTACCACCAGTAACGATTCCGGAGCTTCGATTGGCGCTGCAAGACGAATGGGCAGCAATGCCTCAACAACTCATTGACACCCTCATTCTCAGCATGGCAGACGCCGTGAAACCTGCCTAGCAGTCAGGGGAGATCATATCCCCTACTAAAGACCGGATATTTCTTGCTGGACACCCATCACAGGGATGTTTCGGCCTTCAGTGGCATTGCGCTCCATGCTACTTTTCAATAAAGCTTCTTTTTTCCCTCTGATTTCTCTTTTAGTAAGTGTTGCTTACATTACTCATGTCCTTACGTATTGGGGATCTTACGGTATTAAATGTGTTGATTTGGAATGCTTTTGTACAAAGTTATATTGAAAAAACCGTCTCGTCCTTAATTTTTGCACACCAGTTATATTGAAATATTTTTGTAATTTAAGCACTGATAAACTGATGATGAATTCTTTGTATGTTTAGAATTTTTCCTCCCTATAATACAGTATCTTGTATAATACTGTGTGTGTGAGAGAGAGAGAGAGAGAAATCCTTTTTTTTTTTACCCTAAGGATTACTATTCAGTAAATAAGGGATTTATGATATTGAGGTTACTGATTAATCTTTCCTTTCCCCACGGGGTTTCTAGTTTTTGGTGAATAAGAATGTGGAAAGCCTCTTGGATGCCACTAACGATTTCTTCATTTTCGATCTTTTTACTAGTCATTTCACCATCCCTTCTCATATGTGAAACGGAAGCTGAATGTCTCTGGGAAAAGAAACGCAAAGCATTCCTCCATCCAATATGCAGATGGTAAATGTGGCCTGAAAGTGGAAGGCCTTTATGAGAGAGACTCTCCTGATTGGCTTAGAGGAGGTGGCAAGGTGGCATGGTCAAGGTGATTGCCTTGGAAACATCCGAAGTTGACTCCTGCAGTTGTGTGAGAAGTCTTGTTTGTTGTGACCGCGGTTGTCTAGTGGTTATGGTCACGGACGGGTGCCACCGAAGACCTGTCATGTGGAGCAGCTGATGCACGTTAAATCTGTTGTGACTCACAACATTTCGTTGCATGATGTGGAAGATTGGAGAGGGGTTGAAACTCAGGTGTTGTCCTCGTCACTTTACCGTGGTTCAAAATTACGTCAATAGCTCTTGCTTTAGAGAGTGCTACGTAATAATAAATTCCACAGACACCAATACTGAAAATAATAGCTTTTTTGTAACACTCAATTATGCTCATTTTATTCTATGTCAAGGGTGTCAAACTCGCGGTCTGGGACTGCATGTGGCCCACAGCGAACATTTTTGAGGCTCGACTAGTATATCGGCCCACGATAATATATAATAAAATATCAAAATTTCACCCGAAACATAAAAGATAGTGGCTGAGAGGTTGCGTGGCAGGAGCGGACGTGGCAAGAGCGGACGCATAACATTTCGTGACCTTAGCGGACACTTTAAAATTCATCGTGTTTGAGCGACACATTCCTCCCCCCATCTTAGAACAGATTCGATTATTGAATTACAAGTATAAATACATTTTTGCCAAGCAAATTTAATTTGAATTAAATTTTTAAGATATTAAGTGCGAATACACTTTAAAAACATAGCGCAATGTAATAAAAGTAAAAACTTCAGAGAAATATTTAGAAATTATAGAAAACTGTATTTTAGAGTCAAATAAATATTAGAACAGGTGCAATTACCATAAAATTAATTAGTTTCATTAATGTAAGTAAATATATAATGTAAAAATTAGATGTAAAATGTACAAAACAGATACAAAAGTAAATAAAAGAAAAATAAATACAAGTAACCAAATACTAACTCTTTATTATGAAAGCATAAATATCCTTTACCATTGGATTTAGTCCAACCTAGTTACAAAACTTAAAGATTTTAGGCATTTTTCTAAATGTTTGATGTTTCTAATTCTTTTAAGATGTTTCAATTCTTGCATCCAATTTTACAAATGTTTTTTTTTTTCTTCCTTTTTATTCCAGGATCGCCTATTTCTTTGGATTTCAAATTAAAAAAACTCTTTTTGTGTTTCTTCTTTTAGTATTTTAACTAATAAGTGGATATTAGGCTGGTTTCTGCCAGTGATTGCATAATTTGGAATTCCACCCTTCTACTGTCCGCTCTGGCTACGTAACCGTAGCTGTTCTAAGATGAGGGAAAGAATCTGTTCTAAGATGGGGAAAAAATGTATCCGCTCAAACCACGATGAGTTTTAAAGTGTCCGCTAAAGCCACGAAATGTTATGTGTCCGCTCCTGCCACGCCACCGGCTGAGAAGAGATGTCAAGTGTCAGGATGTAAACATTAAATTTTCTTGTTCTTTTATGTATGTTTATTATAATGCATTATTCAAAATAAACTTACGTTTCTATGACAATTGATTTTTTTTTTGCGGCCCACCTAAAGTTAAGCCCTGTTTGTTTCGCCCAAGTTAGCCTTTCAGTTTGACGTCCCTGTTCTACGTAAAGGAATTTTTATCATTCTAAAGTGTCGATAGTAATTTGGAATGCAGAAGTTGAAGAATTCCAAATATCAGATAGTTACTTTACTTCTCAGAATAAAAAACAAAAATAGTATGTATTTCACCAGTAGATGCATATTTATATGTCATATACATAAAACATTAACGCATAAAATTAGCTTAGCATAAATTAAAACATAAATAAAATTCTCCGAATGATTTTGAGGATTAAATTGAAGAGACCTATGTGTATTTCAAAAGACGGTTAAAATAAAATTTATTTAACATAAGTTAAGAGTATCTTGTCGTGTTCAAAAAGTGTTAAACACGAATATATTCGTCACATAAAGAAAAAAAAAGGGGGGGGGAGGGATATATGAATTTAACTTTAGAGAGAATTTTTAAATATAACCAGACGATACAAAAAGAAAAACAATGGTTAAGAGGTAAATAGTGGGGAAATTTGAGAAACTGTCTTAAATTATCAAAACACGTAAAACACATAATTCACGAAGAATTTAAAGATGAATTTTATTTATTCACATGTCGGTTTATATTGAATAAGGACATGAAACTGCGTCAGAATATTTCTGACGATAGGTAAATAATAATATTGTAATTTATTGCGTATATTTACAAGAAAATAAAATTCAAGATCCTCTTAGTTTTCGGAGAAAATGTAAACATTTTGAATACATTTTTTCTCTTTCGAACTCATGTACCCTTCCACGACCTGGAAAATTGTTAATGAATTTTTCTCTACCAGACTACTATAAGACGATTTCTTTCTTTAATACTGCTTTAAGCCTTATCACACGTACACGTTTGTAGCAATTTTTGCTCCAATTCTTGCAATTTTACTCCTTTGCCATAACAACGACTTTCGAGCAATTTTTGCAGGTGAGCTGAAAAGTTGCTCCAAATAAAAGTTGCTTGAAATTCCAGCCAACGGGGTTCTTCGGCGCCCTACGCCATAAACAAGATGGCGGTAACGACGGTAGCTCGCATCAGATGTGGCATAAATATTTAATGGGTTACAATATTTTAACGGCGTATAATATTTTTTACAGAAAATGGTGCTCCATTTCTGTTTACCCATCAACAAAAGCGCGAGTGAAATAAAAGAAAT
>BMAO01030591.1:0-133044 GCA_019973975.1 Trichonephila clavata | reverse complement strand
TTTTTTTTGACATTTTGTCCATTTAAGTAGTTGATGAACTACTACTTAAATGGACAAAACATAAATAAACTAAATATAATACATATTAAATACATTAGTTGACATATAACTAAATACATTAGTTGATATGTCATCATTTATGAAACAAGAATACTTGTACCATGAGTTTTACCTAAATGTCAATTTTTGTTAGTTGTTTCCAATATTCTGACAGTTTGTGTAGTAATTTTCCCGAACAGGTAAATAAATTTATCAGCTAAACATTTTCACTTAAATCCATCATAGAAAACCATTCAACAGTGTGGGCATTAATTACTAAACTTGCAACAAATTGTTCATCATACATTTAGCAGGAAAAATTTGTCGTAAGCAAATTCAACACATGGCATTTCAAACTTTTAACTTATGGATGCTTCTCAATATTCTCTCACTCTTAGAAAAATGCTTTTATGAATTCAAAAAATTTATTTGACAAAATGACTGTATAGTATATGAATTAATTAGCAGCATTAACTTTCTTCTGTTGATGCTAATTTTTTAGTTATTTTCAGTGTAATTTGATGTAATCAATTGTTTTAGCTGCCCATTTCTGCCCAACTTGGGTGTTGTTTAGTACATTTTAATAGTACATCTTGTAATTTGTGCAAGATTATATTATATAGTTTACACTGAAGCTGACTCCCCATTCTTATTATCCATATCAAAGGCCATGAGATATTTAATATATATCAATCTTTGATAAAAAAAGGTTAATTTGGAATGTGTGGTCTTATGTATTTTTCGAAATATAGTCTGGCTGCTCATCAGGTCTAGTGGCTAGTGATGCTGACTGCTGTCTCATAGGACCTGGGTTTGAATCCCATAGAAGCATGGATGTTTGTATATGTTTTGTGCTTTTGTGGCAGGTGGGTACTCTAAATAGTCGTTGAGCCCCAAGTCCTCTTGTGAGTGTTCTCCCTTAAAATTAGGGTGGAACCAAGCCGAATCGGGCTGTTGCCTGGATGGTGCTCAAAGCTACAACTAATGAAAGGCATACAACTAGCCCCTTGCAATGATAAATTTTGTGGGCCTTAACCAGTGTTACTGTCGATCAGGTGGTATAAGTAACAACAACAGAAATGTAGTCTGCAATTACTATGAAAAAATACTGAAATATAACAAATATGTATCATCGAAACTAAAGCACATTTATTAATATTACTATTTTTTTGTAGTGAATTAAGTTTAACGAGGTGTTTCATTACCCAGCCAAAGACACTGTTTAGTGTTTATAAATTCAGATCCCTCTTTGTATTGCTTATATATTTAATTTTATAACTTTGAGACATAAATTAAAACATTGACATAATAGTCCTGCATAGTCTATTTAGAAAAAACTAAAAAAAAAATTTAATAAAATTTCTTATTTTGCAATCCTTTTTTTAAAAAAAATAAATGCTTTATTTATTATTTTGGTATAATCTAGATTCTTTTGTTTATGTAACTGCTTGTTTTATGGGCCTGTTGCTAAATTCTTAATTACAATTAATGCAAAATTAAGATTTTTTAGTTTGAGAGAAGTATCAAATTGATCATTCTAAAAAAAGTGTATTGAATAATCTATGATGAAAATTTAAATATTAAGGTTTAATTCTAAGCCGAAATATTATTGTTATATATTCTATTTTATGAATATTTATTATGTAACTCCTTCATCCTTATAACAGAACTTTTTCTTATTTGTTTAATTTTCTAATTTGATATTAACCTTGCTTAAAATTTACAGACAAATTCAGAATTCATACAATATCTTTCTTTCTTTTACTATGAAAGAAAATTGCTGTTAAAATTTTTAAATAAAGAATGTAAAAATAAACTTATTTTGCATTAAAAATAGATTTAAATGTATTCCCCTTTTTTCAATTTGAGTTAAAAGTTTTAGAAATCTTTTTTTTTTATATACTTAGATTTGTTTTGTTGAAGATCTATGAAATATATAATAACAACTTGTCACATGTGATTTATGCATTTCTAAATTTGTGAATGTGTAAATTTTTTGTTACTAAAAATTTAGCTGTTATTAAAATTAAATATTTTTATCTTAAATTTCTAACTTGTAATCTTTTGATTTACTGATTTTAAAGTAATATTTCTGTGCAACTTTAAAAATTGTTTGTATTAATTTTCTTTTAAATGGATATTTTAGTTGCAAAATTTACTTAAGTTTTTGTTGTTGTCTTAAGTTGGATTTTTTAATGCATTTAAAATTCTTAAATATGACATTAGGTAAAAAAATAGCAAACTTTGATGTGCATATTTATTTAAAAAAAAAAAAACTAAATGCTTACAAATTCAATTCGTTGCTCATTTTAAATTAAAAATAAGTATAAAATTATTTGTTTAATCAAAATGTTTTTTGTATCAAAAATTATTTGAACTGTTTGTTGTCGTAGAGGTAGAGGATAGGAATTAGTTGAATGAATAAATAAAGAAAAAATATATGCATTGTTATCAAAGTTAATAAATATATAATTAGTTAAATAAATGGAAATAATTTAAATGAAATAATGTTTAAGCAATTGGAATGAAAAAACAATTTTCAGAAGAAAATTTCTCTGACAGAAATGAAATACAGTTTAAATATTTTACTGAGCTAATAGGCATGGTAGCTTTGTAAAACAATTTGTTTTAAACTGAAATTTCTTCTTTCTTTTAGGAGTTTGAAAGTACTTTGTCACATAAATTGCAGAATGTTTTGTATCTGAAATCGTGGTTTTGTCAAAACTATGTCAGCGACTGGTGGTAAGATAATTCTTTCTAAATTGTTTATCTGTAGAAAATGTGTATGTATATACTGTATATCTCTGTGTATATAAGCCAAGAAATTTTGGAGCTTTTTAAAATTAAAGTAAAAGGGTCTGTTTATATATGGATCTCCAAATCTGTGGAAAAAGTGCAGTTAAGAAAAATGGATTCTTAAATATTTTCTGTGAGCCATCTGCAAGCAATTTTAATCTTTTAGTTTTTTGGTTGCTTCAAATGGAACTTTCATTCTAAAAAGAAAAAGAAATCATATAAAGCCTTCAAAGTCAGTTTCAGAATCCGAATTTCTGAATAGTTTGTGAAATTCACATTCGCTCAGTGGGATATTTGATTCGATCATCATGTGATGACTTTTCATCCAGGAAACATAGATAGATGATCATGTGCTGCCTTTTTATTTTATTTTGTTCTTTGTTAAGTCTATTAAAAAAAATATTGAGACTAAAACACAATTTGATAATTCTTGTAAAATAAAATTGAAGGCTCTTTTTAAATTTAGGAAATTTAAAGTACATTTTGTGAAATTTATTAAAAATCATAAATTGATATTTTTATATAAATTTTTCAGGGAAAAATATGCTTATCTCATGAGTCGTAGTCCACTTCCGAACAACAGTAATTATTATATATGTGATGAATGTTATTGGATGCCAACTGATAAGCCTGTATCACGGTATGTATTACATTTAATGAAATTTTTTTTCAGCTTCTTTAACATATATATTTAGTAAAAGAAAATTAATAGAAGTATATAAGCACATACTGCTATTATATTTAAACATTTTCTAAAGTTATGAATTAAGTTGAATGTAGAAATTTTTGGCGTAAAAATATTTGAGAAGCTCTAATTTTTTCTTTGAGCTATATTTAGAATCTGAAAGTAAAGCAATTTTACTCGGCTGTCTTAGCATAAAGTAGTTTTTGTAATTTTAGCAAAATAAAAGCCTAAGAAATATAACAAAATATTATATATGTAGTATATACACTTAAAAGTCATTGCATTATTGTTTCCTATTTGATATGAAGTAGGACTATCTTTTATCCACAAAACTATGAACACACAATACGTCATTGATTTGATAAGGTGCTGATAGGAAATGTGAGATATCTGCTGCCAGGCACTCAGGTCCTTCATTTCCAGCAGAATTTGATTTTCTCGGTAGAACCACAAATGTTCAATTTGATTGAAGTCAGAGGAGGACAATATATGAATTGAAATTCACCTGAATGCTCCTCAAAGAAATCCCTAATAATGTGGTCCTTGTAACATGGTGCATTATCCTGTTGGTAAATGCTGTCTGCTGGGAACACTTGTTGCCTTGGTGTACCTGGTCTGTAATGATGTTCACATCATGAACACACATCAAGGATTGTTTCAAGGGATGATGGATCCTAATGTGTCCCACAAAAACATCATTTGCACCATAATGGTGCCACTTACCAGTGCTGTCTATTGCATGTTTGGCATATTGCATTCACCCATTCTTTTTTATTCAATGTGGATGATCCAAAGCCCATTGCAAACATTGTTGGTGATGTGGATGTGCAGTCAGCACAGGGATGCAATTTGGGTGCCAGCTACTCATATGCAGCAATGTATGTTGAGACGCATTGTCTGGGTTGCCATTGTAGTAACTGTGGATCATATTGATCATTGTAGTCTTTCAGTCATATGTAACAGAACCCACTTTCCTCTAGAATCAATGCGCTGTGGCCAACAAATAGGGGGTCTATGACTTGCCATTTTACCACCAATACATCGCTTTTAATAAGCTCTCACAATGTCTGCATATGAGCAGGCCCACCAAGTGTATCGTTTCTAAAATCGGTGTTCCTAGGTCCAAGTTATAACAATCTGACCTTTATTGATATCTGGTCAATTGACTTCCTTTCCCATTATGTGAGTAAACATTCCACATGTGCAGGGATGCTTTATATACTCCAGCAGTAGTAACTGCATGTTTTCCATGATTTTGTCTCATTGCTCTAGGAACAGGAGTTATGTCTTTTTGATGTGTGTGTGTATATATAATTCCTGGGCTGGGCAATATCAACTCAGCCTTTTATCTCTTCAGTGGGTTAATAAATGAGTACCAAGAGAGAAGAGCTAATTTGGGAATTAAACTTTGGGGTTTCACGTCTGACTGATCACCTGCCCAGAATATCTGCTTATGCACCATGAAAGCTGAGATGACACAGTAGGTCTTGGTGCTCATGGGCTGTTGCACCACTGAGTTTAGTTTATAGAATATATATATATTTTGAGACTAAAATTCATGCACATTAATTATTAATTTTGTAAAACATTTGTGAAATTATTTAAAATTTGTCAATTTTTCACTTTCTAATTTTAATTTCATATAATATTTATTAAGACATTTTAAACTTCACTTCAGTAACCAATTAATATTTAGAATATTTATGTATCATATTTATACAAATCTAAGATATTCTAAAGTTCTTTTAAATTATGAAAATGTAATTATTAACTTAAATTTATGTGAATTTTGTGTATATTTATATCAATGGTGCAAACTTATTAGAAGCTTGATTATCATAAATGCTTTTCATGAGAAGAGTTATCATGTGGTCTTCTTAAAAAAGTTTTTGCTATAGAAATGTGAATTTATGTAAATGTTGTGTTTTATTTTAGATTTTAAGACAGTGTTAAAAGAAATATTAGTAAGAAAGAGAGAGAACATGAAATACATAAGCTAAGGCTTGCAATGAAAAAAATATTGTATAATGATAAAATTAAAGGATTATGTTAGTCAAATTTTATTGATTCATTTGTATCAAAATGTGACCTGGCTTTTTTATAAAATATTAGTTAAGAGAGAATTAAAACAAATTTAATTAAGGGAATTGGCAAAATATCAGATAAAATGACTACTGTAAAAAAATGGACAATATTTTGAAACAAGCTGGATTTTACGCAAGTTTCACTATTTATTTTATGTTGCAATATACATTTTACTTTTTGGTGGCTTTAAGGAATTGATATAGGGTGAAAATAAAGTTTTATCTCGAGTGATGATTTTTCACTGATGGTTTTTATTTTACATATAGCAGCAAATCTGTAAAAATAAATTTATTCTACTGATTGATTTGATAGAGCATAGTTCGAAATTTGAATGCCTTTTGAAGAATATTTTGGGGATATATACTTTTTTTTGTACTTCTTGGTTTTTAATTTTGTTATGAAGATTTATATAAATTACATAAATTGAAAATAAGTCAATCTTCATATATTACTGAGCTTCATATTCAGCTTATAATTTCAAGTTGTTTTAAATTTGTATGTTATGTCTTTTATTTATATTATGAAATGAATATTTTCTAATTAGACATGACTCTAATATTTTATACTTATCAGGTTTAATATATTTTTATTCCATTTCAGAGCTGCATGTTTGATCTATAGCTTGCTATTGTTCAAAAGGCTAATTGATCGAGAAGAACTTGAGCCTTTAGTGATCAGAAATACTATTCCTATTTGCATGGCTCAGTATGAAAGATTATATAGTTCAGCCAGGTATGCATTAATGTTTAGTTTAGAGATATAACTATTTTATTTTTTTAAAATAAAGTTAGATTTTTAAAATTTATCTTTTTCTTCAAGGTACTTACTTGAATGTAATATGTGTAGTGTTTAGTAGAAATAATTTATTGTGTTATGTTAAAACATCATTTATATATATATATTAAATTTAATTAAATATATATATGTAAAATTATTTTATATATATATTTTATTTTTTTAAGGAATGTCTTAAATGTCAAATAAATATGATAAAGTATGATTTCATGTTTTAAAAGAATGGCACAATTTATGTAATATTTATGTGTTATAAACTTAAGAGCTATATGTATGGAAGGTTGTTGCTATTATAGTAAAAGAATCAAGTATGCTATGATATTATAGAAATAAATATTTATTCATAATATAGCAATTACTAAAAATTTATTATTTGCAACCATATATATTGAGAGAAGTGAATTTATCTTCATAATTTTATTGAATATTAAGTTCTTTGTTTGGCTAATAACATGATCATCAGTGGTACACACAAGGGGGTTGTCCTCAAGGTCTGAACCCCCCTCCCCCCAAAGCCCTTGAGTTTTTTCGATTGATGATAATCATATATATATATATATAAAACTTTAAATTTAATTAAGTACTTATAATTAACAATTTATTTTATTAATTAATGCTAATTATTAATTTAGTAATTTATTTGCACTGTTTTTTGTTAACAAAATCAGAAAAATCAATAGGTGTTGTCTTGAGGTATGATACGAGTTAGGGAACTTTCAACCATGAAAACCATGAAACTTTCAACCCCTTGAAAATTTTTTGTGGGTGCTACTGATGTGATCATAAATATAATATATTAATTCTACACATTAATTCATAGTATTGAATATTTGGTTTAATTAGCTAATAAGTCAAACACTTATGTTATTATCAAACATTATGTTTAGATCAGTGATTATTAAATTTTAAATTAAGTAATTTAGTTCTAAAATTTGCTTAGAAGTAAATTATAATGTAATATCTCTCAGTGCCAGTTTATCCATTGGGTGCTTGAGGCGTGCACCCAGGAGCCCGAAAAAGCTGGATTTAACCAGATTTTCTGGTTATAAATTTAGATCCTCCAATGTCAAGGGGCCTGTAAATCTTCTGTGCCTAGGCCCTGAAAGGAGCTTAAATCGGCGCTGTGTAGTATACTTTTAAATATATTTTAAAACTTAAATATAGACCTTGTTTTTTAACTGTAATATGGATAGGCCTTTTTAACCTCTAGAACTTGGCATATGCTGAGGCAAAATATTCCTTAGTTTTCATGTTGCAATGGGAAAAGGCCGATTTTTATTCAGTAATCTTTCACACATAAATACCCCAATATATTTGGCGCATTATTATATCACAATAGTTTTTTTTCTCAATTTATGTTTAATTGAATGGTTTGCTAACTTTCAAATGCACATTTTGTTTCAAGGAGCATTGTGAATTTTTTAATGTACCTGTCTTTTTTAAGTAAATTCTAAAGTTAAAATGGATATTTTCTAGAATTTGATAAACAACATTTCAGAAGTATTAAGAATTTATATGAATGATATGTTCTGTGAACAGTAATCATCAGATATGAATAAAAAGGATTATACTTATTACTTTTATTTCTGTCAATCACAATGTTTACAGGCATTCCAGAGTGCTTAAAATAATTTACTCTGAAATGAGTTTTTATTGTATTAATTACTTTAGTATGAGGAAATTATTTTAGAAAGTTTAATAAAAGGCTGTGCATATTAATTATTTGTATGGTAAAATAATTTAAGAATTTATTAAAGCTTTTGTTCTCAATTTTGTAAAATATTTTCATATTCCTTAGAAACAGTAAATAATTATTTAATGTTAAATATTAAGATATCATTAGAGTTGATTATTGCGTAAATTAGCATTTAAAAAAGTCAACAATCATACCGTATTTAAATATTTGTTCTAAAAGTATGTTAAAATAACATCTAAATACGTCAACTATTGAATTCATAGCTTCTAGAATCAGAGCTTCATGACTACACCCTCTGAGTACGATAGTTCAAGTATAAATTTGTAATAATTTCGATGTTTGCTTATATATATATATGTTTTGTAAGGTAAGTAGTCATGTAGTAGCATAGTGTACAACCAATTAAAGAAATGTTAAATGTACACATTCTGTCTTTGGTATCATTATTACAGTTTATATATTCAACTACAATAAAGAAAATCATGTTATAAAAATATCAATCCATGTTTTCAAAATTATTCTACAAAATTTGAAACAGAAGGAAAAATCTTAAGAAAATGTGTAGAACATTATTACTAAAACAATGCGATAGCAATGGGTGATGAACCTTGTAATTTTGAACCTTGGTCCAGTGACATAGACTACACCTCAGCTAGCACCCCACTCACCAAACTTCCACCACCTCACCAACATGAGTACTTTGAGCCTTGACAGATTTAATGGCAGGTCTTCAATTGCCCTGGGATTCAAACTCTTGTCAACACTGGTCATGAGTTTGAGACTGCGACTGCTGTGGCACTTTTGTAATCAGATATAAGCTGCAAAGATTTAAATCAAATAAATTTCAATAATTTTTTTCAAATTTTAAGAATTTATTATTATTTGGTTTCTCTGAAGCTTTCAATTTCCTTTTTATCAGACATTTGTTTGTGGAGTTAAAGCATATCTGAAGAATGCATATTTCTCTTCAATCAAAGCTGACAAAATTCCATCTATGAATAGCAGTTTCATAAAATTGTACTCATTTTTATGATTGCTAGTATCAACTTTTAACTCGACCTTTCCTAAAAATGGCAATATATTTATTTCGTTTCTGAACCTTCAACCTCCTTCAACGAAAATAAGCCATCTACCTTCTCATCTAATTCATTGTACTTCCAAATCAACCTCATTATTATCTTCCAAAATGCTATTTTCTAATTCTCAATTCTGATCATTATCAAGTTTTTTTCCATCTAAATCTTTTTGTAAGTTTTAATTTTCACTTGTACAAGAAATTTCCGGGTGTTGTAAAAGATCGGGGGGGGGGGGATTCATCTATCATGGACAGTGTAAAATTATGGATTGGAGTATTTATTTTCAAAATTGTAGCGAGAAGTTCTTAAAAGTTGCCAGTGATAAAAAAGTGCACACAACCTATTGAAGTTGGCAAAAAATATCCCCACTCATCCACGAACAATTGTAGGTATTAAATTCGTAAAAGTGTTGGAAAAAGGTGGGGGGGGGGATGAACTCTCTCTGAATAACTTGGTACTGTAGCCGAAGTAAATAAGAATATTTTTTTGGTGCAGCATATATGTACTGCCAAGTTTTAAAGGTTAAAGTTTTTTTTAATTAATTTATTTAGAGTTGCATGCAATACCTAAACTAAGAAAAAAATTGCCTCTAAGCAGATTATTCCGAAGTATATAGCAGAACCTTATAGCATATGATCCAATTATGAACTATCACTGCTTTTTGAACTAATATCTTTAATTTTGTTACATATATTTTTAAAAAATATACTTGTTTATGTATGATTTTTGGGTAAAAACAGATTTAGCAATGATGAATATTTAGATCTGAATTTTGTGATATTATAATCAGATGTGATAATTTTGTGATTTTATGTATACTTCAATGTCTTTCTGGGTAGCATGAACTTTAAATGATAAATTTGTCAAGGAACTCTTTTAAGATATTTTCTTTTTTTAAATCATAAAATAAAATCTTCCTGATTTAAAAAAAATAAAAGATAATGGAAACTAATTCTTGATTGTATATGTTTTAGAAAGTAAGTTCTAAAATCTTTAAGCAAAAAGAAAATTATTTTTAAAAAGTTACATTAATTAAAAATAAATTTTGTCACTTGCAATCAAAAGTATTATTGAATTAATACTAATATTAATTTTTAGAAGAGCAATATAAAAGATAGATATATATTGGCTGGATTTTGATACCTCATAATTTACATAATGTAAATTAGTTTATTAATCAAATACTCTTTACAAATAGGTTTTCCTTACCTTGACATTAATATCGGACTGTGATGGTCTGCTGAGTAGTTGTTCCATAGATTTATGCTTGTTAACTCTAAACTTGAATCTGTCAAGGAGTGTCGTTTGAAATAGTGGGAACTTATTCACATTAATTCCAGTTGGATTTCCATCTTTTTCTGTAACGTAGTGTGGAAACTTTGAGAATGTGAAATACCTTCATCACTTGTTTGTACTCTAATAATTATACGATTGGTAGCAATAGCCATTCTGGAGCTGCAGTATAATGTTGATCTATCAAAAAGAAGTTTTCTCATTAGTTAGGATTACCTTTCTAAACGAACCTCTGATGTAAACTTGTATGTGTGGGGCTTTCATTATGTTTTCAAAGTATAGGACTGGGCTTACACTAGAAAATGTGTACTTAGCACAGTAATCTAGCTAACTACGTCTCATAAAACTTCTGTTCCATCATTGAATGTATAATAACATGAAGTTAATTTTGCTATCATAAGTGCTCTGAATTTATTTTTAGAATTTCTTTTAATTTATATTTGAAACTTAAATTTCATTAAATATGTAATGAAGCTCTCTCTAAGCATATTATTTTAATACAGGATCGAATTATTTATTTCAATGCATTTTTATTGAATAATTGAGAGAAATATTTTATATTTTTATAGTAAATATTTTTAAAACCGTTTCCTTGTAGAATCCCTGGAGAGAATAATGATAAAATATTGCATTGTGAAGAATCAAAAGTAAGATATTTGTTATTTTTTATTTTCATACTTATCATTTACATTATAGGAACTGTAACATTAAATTTTCTTTCACAGCATATTGTTATTTATGTCAAAGGAATATATTATAAGCTGGATATTTGTGATTCAAAAAATCAATTTTTGGCTCCTACAACTTTAGAAGAACAGCTTAATTGGATTGTTAAAGATGCAACTCTACATGCAGGTAATTTGCTATTGTTTTTCTGAATACATTAACTTACTTATTGTCATGTTTTTCATATACAAATAAGATAAAGTATTTGAACTACAAATACTGGACTGTAATTTCTGGTTAAGGTAATTCTGACATATATTATCCAATAGCTTAAAAATTGTTTCAGATTTATTAAAAATTATGTAATTAATAATGGATGATTCATAAATGTTTACGTTAATGATAAAAACAAGGTTTATAATTTTATTTTCTTGAGTAGTTGATATTTTTTTTCTTTTCTTCTTTTTTAACACGCTTTTATAAGTTTCACTTGCATGTAACGGAATCTTGGAACTTGATTTTTACCCACTTTAAAAGGTCAGATAAATTCGAAATTTTGCACACTTGTCAAGGACCGATGACAATACAATAATTTCATAATTTTGTTCCATTGTCCTTTTCAGGATCGTTAGGAATAAGGATAATCAGATTTGGCGACATCCATTCCACTTATTGGCAACTTATTGCATTTTTCATTTTTAAATTTGGCGACCAATTTCATACATCATTTCCAGATTTGGCGACTAATTTCAGATATAGCGTCTAAAAAAATAAGGTGCAACCCTAAGGCGAATGTTTTTAATCAAAAGCCACTTGCCATTAACAAAAATAAAACAAACAAAAAAGTGTTCTGTATCTGAGAAAGTGGAGGGTGTGTGTTAGCAATTTCTTTCCATAATATAAACACTTTTCTGAAAATGAAAATAAAAAAAAAAAGGCTCGTGCATGTGGAAAAAAAATAATTTATGTTCCAACTGCTAAATATTTTTTTATTTTTAAAAAGCAATACGTTTAGAAGTGATGATATGAATTAACATTATAGGAATACGTTTAAAAGGTGAAAAAACGATTGACACTTAATATTATTATGTTTTTATTAACTCGCTTTCTTTAATGTCTGTCCAGGTGGAATTTTGTAATTGATTTTAAGCTGCGTGACTTTCCGATGAGCTAGAGATTTGAAATTTGGACTATAGCTCAGAAATGGATAACAATGCATAAAAATGTGAAAAAAGAAAAGAAAAAGAATGAAAAGGAGAAATTTTATAATTTTTAGTCTGTTATAAAAACATGGTACATTAAAATTTTTTTTAATTCAAACTTTTTCTTCTTAACACACTTTTATTTATTTGACCTGTTCTATAGAGACGGAATCTAATATAACGATACGGGACTCATCCGAGGTCCCGTAAACGGAGATAATAAATACACTTCAGACCCATTAATTAATATCCATTGAAGAGCAAGACTAATTCCACATTCAACGTAATTCCAGCTTCAAATATCAAACTCAAGGATAAATTCAACAATGAGAATAAATGATAGTTTAAATAACTAAAACACATGCTTCTATTGTAGTTCGAACTAAAAAATTAAAAATTATAGTTTTTAAAAAACTAAAAAACACACTTTTATACTGAATCGAACTAAAAAGTAGAAAAATAATTCTTAATATAAGAACAAAATGACGTACGAGAAAATTTATGTCATTGGGGTAAAAGCGTGGGGTGTTCTATAAAGTATCAATTGTTATAATTTCTAACTTCTATTCCGAAAAGCTCAATTAGTGTAAAAATGTAGTACAAAGCACCCCACGCTTTTACCACAATGACATAAATTTTCTCGTAAGTCATTTTGTTCTTATATTAAGAATTATTTTTTTACTTTTTAGTTCGATTCAGTATAAAAGTGTGTTTTTTAGTTTTTTTAAAACTATAATTTATTTGGATTGCAATTGTCATCAATTTAACTTAATCATGCTCAAAATATTGAAGCAAAGCTTTAAATAATTTATGTATATTATTTGATAAATAATAATATTCTCCTATGCAGAGAATTATTGTACAAAATTATATAAACTAATTTATCACAATTAATATTTTTAATTATGTGCCTGTAATTCAGTTATGATTTGATTTGGCTGTTTGCTCTTGTTGATGTTTTACAAAAAAAAACTTCAGAAAAGTAGTAATGATAAATCCTCCATAACATTTTAAATACTTAAGTTTTTAAATTTGGGGGTTTTTACAAAAAAAAAAATGTAAATAAAATATTTTCAAGTAAAATGCATCAGGTAAATACATGATATATTCACTGCATTTTTTATACATATTTTACATTGAAAGGAATGCTGCATAACATTTTTAGTTCTGGATGCAGATTTTCTTCCCCTCTTTGAATTTTGATTGATTAAATTACAGTCAGACCTCCATTTTACAAAATCCTCAATTTTTGCAAAATACAATATTTAGCTAACTTTTTCCTGGAACCAATAACAGAAAAATATCCAAAAATGAATCTGTTTAATGAATTTCCCATGCAACACACTTTTTTCCCCAGGATTTAGCAACTTCATTGAACAGAGGTCCCATTGTATTTCTATACAATGGGACCTATGGGGAATGGGTATTTCTATGCTGGCTGGGTGGCATGGTTGGTTTGTCGCTGGCCTTCTGCACCCAAGGTTGCAGGATCGACTCCGGCCCAAGTCGGTGGATTTTCATGATGCAGAAAATCGACAGCGGCCATGTCGTATGATTATATAGCATGTTAAAGATCCCTAGAGTGTCTTTTTGGTTTGGGTACTCTTGGCAAAAGGTTTGCATCATCTCGGTACAGGTTTGCATCATCAAGAGCTCAGGTGCCTCCCTCTGGGGAGGAAACTGTGCATCAAATTACTTATGGTAGTCGGTATCGCCTATATGGTGCAGCGCTAAAAAATGATACCAGCTCCTGGGGAATGTACTAGTTCTGAAAAGGTTAAAATGCCAATGCGCAACACCATTAGGGGGAAAAAATTGTATTTCTATGGGTAAAATTTGCTCTCATAAATTGTTCAGCTGGACAATTCATTGTAATGGGAATTAAAATGTGCCTTTCATTATTATATATATTACAAGTTTAAAAATTATATATATATTACAAGTTGTAAAATTTAGTTTCTTAATTTAAATAGGAGAAACTTTTACCTTTATAATGATACTGTGTCAAAAACTAATTTGGTTAATATAAATCTTAACATGATTTTAAAAAATTATATTTTTTTAAATAAAGTCACTTCACTTAAAAAAATATTATTTTTTAAAGTAAAGTCACTTCACTTTAAAAAACAATATTTTTTAAAGTGAGGTAACTCAGATAAAGATTTTGAGTGAATTTAAGTACAAATTTACAAATGTTTTGTTTAAATATTACATTTCTTTTCAGTTTTTAATTTTATTCCATTATTTTAACTACTCTTTAATTTTGTTTTTTGCTATTTTTTTATACATAAATACTTTATTTATCAAACTAATAAGATCCTTAATTTTGAACACATTTTTTTTTATTAATGGAAATATAGAGCTCAATTTATTTTAAATTTTATCCTCTTTTTCAGAAAATTTGTCTGATTCTGAAAAATCAATTCCTGCTTTGACGACTTTAAAACGCAATCAGTGGGCCACCATTCGCAAAACCCATCTTGGTAGTGGTGTCAACCGGGAGAGTCGACGTATAATTGAAGGTTCTAGTTTTATTGTAAGTTTTTTCATGCTTATTTCAATAAAAATAATGTAAAAGATTTTTTTCCTGCTTTTTTAAAAGGAAAAAAATTATTAGTAATGGCTCTTTAGTTGTTTAAATTTATTTTCTGTGCATTCAAAGATGTTTAATAAATAATAAATATATCTGTCAGGGTCACACGGTAAATTTATTATATTACTCATTGGTGACGTCATGATGTAATGGTTTAAACGAGCTGCTTGTGTATCTTGTCTTTGGCAAGGAGCCAAAAGAATGTAGTAGATGGATTTCTCTCGAATAAAATGGTGAATTGATGCTGCTCTGATGAGTTTAGTTTTTTTAGTATGAATTGGGTTCACGGCTGACATTTGTGCGAAAAAACCGAAATGGATTTCGAATCGTTTCGAAGATTAAGGATTTAAAACTGTTTTGAAGATTGAGGATTTCGAATTGGTTCAAGAATAAGAATTGCAAACTGTTGTGAAGCTTGACGACATCGAAACTGTTTTGAAGATTGTGAATTCCAGTTATATCCAACGGTTGGTAAAATGGCGTTTTTAGGAAGAGCTTTGAAGGTAGATTTGAAGTGTTTGGCGGAAGAATTAGGAGAAACTGTAACGGAAAAAATGAAAGTTTCTGCTTTAAAAAATATGATATTAGCAAGTGAAGAGTATGAAGAGGCGTTCGCGAAAGAATTACTGCACAGAATAGTAAGTGAAAGAGAAGCAATAAAGTATCAAGAAAGAGAAAATGAAATAAAGCGCCAAGAAAGAGAATATGAATTAGAAAAGTTGAGGATAGAAGCTTCGATAATGAATAATGGTTTTAGGAGAGAGATGGAGTCTCAGAAGGAAGGAATACAAGAACAAGTACCAGTTGGATTGCAAAAATTAATGCGCACTTTTGACCCTAAAGAAGGTGATATAAGTTTTTACTTAATACTGTTTGAAAGACAAGCACGAAGAGTTAATATTAAGGAAGAAGACTGGGTTACGAATCTTGTTGGACTATTGCCGTTAGAAATGGCGAATTTGATTGCCAGGGAACCTGAGGAAAAGGCAAATGACTATGAGTATATAAAAAGTATGTTATTAAAAAGATTTAAATTGAGCCCAGAAGCATTTAAAATAAAATTTAAGAGGCATTGTAAATCGACCGAGTACACTTGGCGAGATTTTGGATTTGAGTTGGCGAACTATTTTAATGAGTGGATTTCGGGACTAAATATCTACGATTTTGACAGCCTGAAACAACTTGTCATTGTAGAACAGATGAAGGAAAAAGTATCCAGGGATATACAACATTTTATTGATGATTGGGGTAGAATTGTTACAGTTGACGATCTTGCTGAGAAGGTAGATGATTATGAAAACGCAAGGCAATATAATCAGGCCACTAAAGCTACTTCGTCTCAACCGTATAAAAATTCCTATCGGGAAAGGCCTGGCACGTTCAATAGAAGATGTCATACATTGAGTGAAGGATATAGACAAGAATCTAACAACCACAGTAGTAGATACGATAAGCGAAATTCTTTCCAAAAACCAGTTACATGTTTCAATTGTGGACGAGTAGGACATTTTGCGAGATTTTGCAGGGATAAGAAGGATGGGAGAGAAAAGACAGAGGGTAAAGTTGCTGAGGTAAAGGTATCTGAAGTGCAAGTGGCAGAAGTCAAAGTAGTTGAGGATGAAAGCAAAGTAGTCACAGCGGGATTCAATGGCGAAGTTTTAATGGAAAATAAGAAATGCAGCGCAGTTCATTTAAAAATGTCTGATCTTAAAATAGTAAAAATTTCTTATGGTAGAGTAGAATATGAAGCTGTAGTAGATTCAGGTGCACAAATTAGCGTGTTTAAAAGCAGTGTAGTAGGGAAGGAAGTCGATTACAAAGGATATATAATGTTGCAACCTGCATTTGGTGATTGTTTAAAGGCTGAACTAAAAGAAGTGGATATTGGTTTGGTAACGAACGGGTATATTTTGCCGGTAATTAAAACGGTGGTGGCAACTGTGGACAGGCTGAACGCTGATATATTATTAGATACTGAAACTTATGAAGCATTATTAGAACAAGAGAGAATATACAATCCCAGATTTACAGCCGCTGTAAACTTAAGATCAGATTCCCCCCAAAAAAATTGTTAGATGAAAGTGTAAATACTGAGGAGGAAGAACAGGAGCCAACAATAACAGAATATGATGAGGAGAATGAAAATAACACCGAAAAATTCAAGAAACAGCAAAAGAGTTGCGATACTCTTCAAGAAGCATGGAATTTTGCTAAGCGAAAAAAAGGAGGATATGTGATAGAAAACGATATCCTGTACCATGAAGAGCTGTTGTGCGGAAATAGGATAAAACAGTTAGTGATTCCCGAAATTAGGAAGAGGAAGATACTAGAAATTGCATATGAATCAGTGTTCGGAGCACATCTAGGAGCTCATAAAACAATTCAGAGAATCAAGTTTTCATTTTATTGGCCAGGAATGGTGAAGGAGATTAAAGCATATTGTAGTTCTTGTCATGGTTGTCAGTGCAGCAAAGTAATTCGTTCGGTTGACAAAATTCCAATAACACCTGTGTCTCGTCCTGAATTGCCATTCCAAGTGGTAAACGTTGATCCTAATTGGTCCTGTAGATCCAGTATCGTCACAGGGACATAGATATATACTTTGTTTGATGGATCAGCATTCTAGATGGCCGGAAGCAGTCTCACGCTCAAGTCACCAACGGCTAAGAGTACATGTGAAGCACTGCTCGAAATATTCAGTAGAACAGGCATTCCAGAAGTGATCGTAATGGACAATGCTACAAATTTTACAGCAAGTTTAACGCAAGAGTTTTTGAAGATTTTAGGAGCTTGCCCACGTTTTTTGACACCATACCATCCAGAAGGAAACGGGTTAATTGAGAGATGGAACCAGACTCTAAAGAACATGTTGCATCATATGATTAGAGAGGAAGGAAGAAGTTGGCATAGGCATATACCGTTTTTACTATGGGCTTATCAGGAAGTTCCAAATGCAACTACTGGTGTACCACCTTTTCTGCTAATGTATGGAAGGGAGCCGAAAGGTCTGTTGTCTATATTGAAGTCAAT
Source organism: Trichonephila clavata (assembly GCA_019973975.1). NCBI lineage: Eukaryota > Metazoa > Arthropoda > Arachnida > Araneae > Nephilidae > Trichonephila > Trichonephila clavata. The sequence continues at coordinate 115,088 of BMAO01030591.1, read as the reverse complement.
TTGGACTGGAAACACGTTATTACCTCTGAATATGAAGGGATCAGTAGAGAGTTATTTGAAAAAATTAAAAGAAAAGTTAGAAGTATCAACCCGCGAGGCAAAGTTAACAAGTGATGTGCAACAAGGTAACTACGCTAAATATCATAACAGGCAAAAGAAACATCGAGAATTTACACCAGGGGATCAAGTGCTTGTTTTGATACCTGATTCAACGAATAAACTATATTCTAGATGGACAGGTCCAGTAAAAGTTGTTAAAAGAGTAAAAGCAAATTCATATTATTTGCGGATGCCTGAAGGTAACTTAAGATTACTGCATGTTAACAAGATTAGAGAATACAAAGCGAGAGTTCAAACGGTTGGAGTTGTTTATGATATCGATGATGAATTTGGTGAGATATATGAAACGCCAACAGTTCCTGTTGCTGAGAAGAATGATGAAGCATTGGACAGAGTGAAGTTGGATTACTTATCTAAGAAGCAACAAAATCAACTAAAAGATCTTTTACATCGACACAGAAGGTTGTTTTCTGGAAAAATAAAAAGAGCTAAAGTTTGTGAACACGTGATAAAACTGAAGGCTGAGGAGGAGACGATGAAACCCAAAACTTATAAGATACCGGAAAACTTAAAGAGGAAAGTAGACACACAGATAGACGAACTGTTAGAGTTAGGTCTGATTGAACCTGTTGTAAGTGAAATAGCACACCCAGTAGTATGTGTTCATAAAAAAGATGGAACACTTAGGTTATGCATAGATTTCAGAAGTTTGAATGCTCTTACCGTACCGGACGCATATCCAATGCAGAATATGATGGAGTTGAATTTCTTAGTAGGGAAGAAAAAAATTTATTACTGTTCTAGATATGTTGAAAGGATATTGGTCTATACCAATGGAAGACAGCAGCAAACATCTAACAGCGTTCCGTACTCATCGAGGACAGTACCAGTGGAATGTATTACCATTTGGGTTAAGAAACGCTGCTGCAACCTACCAAAGAGCCATGTCTAAAGTGGTCCAAACTATATCTGGCTTTGCATGCGCGTATATCGACGATTTAGCCGTATTCTCTGATACATGGAAAGAACATTTAGATCATCTGGAAGAAGTTTTCAAAAGATTGGAGTATTTTAACTTTTCAGTGAATTTAGGAAAGTGTGAGTTTGCAAGACAACAAGTTAAATACTTAGGACATGTCATTGGTTCAGGTAGACATTCACCGGACAAAGAAAGAATAAAAGCGATTCAGAACTTAGAGGCACCAACGACCAAGAAGCAACTGAGAAGTGCATTAGGATTATGCAATTTTTATAGACAGTACTAGCTTTCATGGCCCGGCGTTGCACGGGCTTTCTCTACTTTTATAAATTTTCCGTTCCCTTCACAAAAGCAGCATGACCAATATTCTTTTTCGAAATTACTTTAGCTTCTATGTTTTCCCCCCTACGCTAAGCCCGGCGTTGCACGGGCTTTTACCGAGTGTATAACTTAATCCCCATGAGAACTTCCTCTTTCCCTCATGATGCCAGAACTTCTGTGTGGGTGCGTACACGTACAATGCGAGTGCATGGCCCGGCATCGCTCGGGCTTTCTCGTTTCCAAAACAATGTCATTAAATTTCCCATTCTCAAAATTTGTTAACTTCTTTTCTTTGTGAGACGGGTTTCATTCCTTTCCATTTAACCCGGCGTTGCACGTACATATTCGAATGCATAACATATTTCCATGGAAATTCCCCTTCCTTTATCGAAGTTCCTGGTATATGTGTAATTCATATATATTAACGTCATTACAATACCCTTTTTCTAAATATCTTCCAGATCTTAGTGATGTCAAACAGGTTTATTTCAGGTTACAGTGACTTTCTTGAGTGTAGAACTATTTTCCTCCTTACTCTCCCCTCAGGTATAAGATTTATCTTCAAATTTCTATTCCTGACTTTTGAAAAACAATATTGCTTTAGTGAAAAAATAATAAATTTAAACAATAAAAATAAAATTATTTTGACGCTTAATTAAAAAAAGTCATTTTTTTTATAATAGATAGTTTTAAGGAATCTAAAATACTAAAATAATTTTCAGGTTTTCATTAATCAGACAGTCGTTACTTACAGTTAGCTTAAAAATGGGTCTAGATCGTATTTTTATCCAAAATAATAGGCGATATACTTTTTATTAACGAATAATTAATTTAATTTTATAATAATAGAAATATTCCTTTGATTTTAAAAAATATATGAATTTAAATCCTTAGCTTTAAATACTAATTAAAAAAATTCTACAAATAGCTCTTGTAACGCTTGGATGTTTGATTAAACATATGTAAGTGTTAAAAAAACTTTAAGTTATATGTTTACATTCACTGAAAAAAAACATTAAAAAAGAAAATAATAATACGGCTTCCCCGGAAAATTCCCGATCTTTTGGTACCTTCCGCGACTTTCTGCGTCGTACGGTTCGTGAGAAGATAGACGCACATACATAGATAGATAGATAGATACGTTTGTTTACCTTCGAATTTTAATAGTGTAAGATTCCAAGTTTTCACATATTGATTGGAAACAACAATAATTTTAAAAGAAAAAAGGTTACAAAAATAATGCTTATATTATTTCTCGCAAAAACGTTATTTTACGAAAATTACAAAAAAAAAATCTTTAAAATCCGTAATTTTTAAGCGAAATCGACACACGGCAAAAAATTTCATGCAATTTTTTTTTTCAATGAAGAAATAATTAAATGATTGATTTAAGAATTTTGAGTGTTTTATTACAATTCGTTCAACAAAGTTTTCGGCTTTTTATTTTTTAAATCACTGATTCTGAAAGTTTTAAAAATCATTTTTATATAAACGCAACGATATTGATTCATATGAGAAAAAATCATAAAATATGCAAAACAACATTTTTTTGTAAAAAAAAAAAAATTGTTTTTTTTCTATAAAATTCTTTAAAGAAAGATAGTTTTTTCCCGGAAACGAAACTGTAGCATTTTTAAAAATAGTTGTATGCTGAAAAAAAGACAGAAAGTATAAATTTTTCAAATTACAAAATTTCACTACTATTTTAATTCTTGAAGTAAAATTGTGAGAATTTTTTGAAATATTCGATACGGGGGAAAAAAGTTTCATGCAATTACGCATTATTTTAAAGTAAACTATAAGTTTTATGAAAGAGAACAAAAATTTCGATAGTGATAAATATTTTAAATGAATCTCAGAAATGCATTGAATGCATTTTAATTTTAAAAAAATATATTAATTTAAATCCATTATCAATAAATACTAATAAAAAAAATTCTACAGATAGCTCTTGAAACGTTTGGATGTTTGATTAAACATATATAAGTATTAAAAGTCCACTTTTGGGGGAAAACCTAGTTATATGCTAACATTCACTGAAAAAAACATTCAAAAAGAAAATAATACTATTTGATAAAAACATTTAATTTTTTTAATTTTATAGTTTTTCATTCCACTCTGTGTTAAAATTATTTAAACACGTATCTGCAAAAAAAATTATATTATACAAAACTAATTTATTAATTATTTTTAATAAAATTGATTAAAAATGATCATTTAGCAATTAATTGTGACATACCATTTGCTTACATAATGGCAGCACTAAAAATGAAGTAAATTTCAGATCAGTGGGGATGCAGCAGGTGAATTCAATCACTGAAGAAGAGAGAATTAATTTATGGTGGGAAAAATAAGCAGAAATGAACAAAATCGAATTCTCTAGATTTGAACCCAGAAAATAAGAATTAGACACTTAGCGGTAAGGCGGAAGCGACGCGTTATCCAACCGCACCACACAGACACCCGTAGCAGAAAGTGAAAATATGCAATAATAATGAATGGGAGGTTCAAATTGAAATTAATTTTTAATTGAGGGGATCCACAGGATATTCACATAACAATTGAAGTATACATTTAAATGTATTGCAAAAAATTTATTGATTTTTGATATTTTAATAAAAAGCAATTAATAATAAAGAATATATAATACGAGCATAGCTTTTTTTCCCTAAGGATTTTATACCTATTTAACTGACTATTTCAAAAAAAAAATTTCGAAATGGGCAAATTTTCGTATTTTTTACGGAATTATATGTCAAAAAAAGAAATATACATTAGCATTATTTTAAAGTAAACTATATATTGTTTCAAAAAAAAAATAAAAATACATTAGGCATTATTTTAAAGTAAACTAAGCTATCAAGCTTTTACTATGAAAGAGAACAAAAATTTCGATACTGATAAATATTTTAAATGAATCTCAGAAATGCATTGAATGCATTTTATCATCTTAATCTGACATATGTAGTTATTTAATTTTGAAAATTATTTAAAGAAAAATTGACGAAAAAATAACTTTTTCACTCACATTTTTTTTCCTACTCGTCAAAGTTACTGATTTCCCCCGTTTAAGGCAGAATTTTTTTAGTGTAACCCTTGAGTTAAATGCGGTCGACGGCGAAACATTTCAAAAGTCTTTGGCGCAAAGCTAATTTTCGACGCAAATGTTTGGCTAAATGTAAAAACACGTATTATTTATTATTTTAAAAATCATTACCTTCATTTTTAGGTCATAATTTTTAAGTTAATGCTCTCAAACTTCACAAACTATTTGCAAAAATAACGTACTTTGAAATAAAATAGGTACAAAACTATTATTTAAGTTATTTCTCAGAAAACAGCAGTTCACGAAAATCACAAAATGTTTATTAAAATCCGTAATTTGAGTAATTTTTCAATCTTAAGTTATGGATTGTGCTTTACAGGAATAAGGTTTTGTGAATTATATCCTTAGTAAATGGACGTTGATTGTTCATTCTCAATGGATAAAAATGGGACTATTTTTAAAATTCACTTAAAAAGTTTTGAGATTTTATTTTTAAATGGAATGGATCTAAAGAAAAGGCTTGAGTTAAAGTGTAGATACGAGGTTAAGTAACAAAAGTAATTCATGCAAGATTTAGAAATAATTTTCATAAGCCATCATTTTACTATTTTAAAAATTCAGAAAATAGAAAATATGTTATTTTACAAAAATAGTATCTGCAAATAAATGATCCTTTCGATTCTGTAATTATATTTGTCTGGTTTCAAAATTAAAGTGGATGGCTATTTTTAAGTTGGAGCGTCGAATCACCTATCGGCGAGCAGATGAGTTCTGCCAAGTAAACAACCCGGCAGGAGTAAAACAATTAGGTTTAAGGTTTTAATTAATTCACATATTCAATATTACAATGTTGAATATAAATGGGAATAAGAATTCCAGCTTTCACCTTTGATTCATGCGTTGTTGAGAAGATAGGCATACATACGATAGATCGTTTATGTTACCTTCGAATTTTAATAGTAGTAAGATATTCAGACTTTGAAAATTGCTCTCTGCCAGACTCACGAAAGAAAGTCCTAATGAGATCTCATGAGGTAAGGAGGCTGAAAATGCTTAGGAGTTAGGTCAACGACTATGTCGATTAGAATTATCAAGTCCAGACATAGAGAGCCATTGTACTGCATCTGGGATGCATCTCAGGCAGATGGGATGTTGTCTAGGTCAATGTGATGGAAGACAACATTCATCCCATGCTTTGGGAGCCAAACTGGATCAAGCCAACAAGTGTAATTATGAGGAGCCATGCTATTATTTGGGCTCTGAAAGATTTGAAACTTTACTGTCTTGGAGACAGTTTCTTACTACAGTCACCAATCTAGTGTTTCTTACTAGTGCTGCATCCCAATGTCAGATAATGGGTAGGCTGATTCAACATATGACATTAGACAAGTCACACTAAAAGGATCAAAACTAGTTAATCAGATGCTTCAGACTGTAAGTATAAAACGTGGATTAATAAGAACTTTAGATAGAATTTAAGATAATTGAACCTTAACTTTATTTTTAGATGAGTTAAGTTAAGTAGTATATTGTGAAATTATGTTGGTTTTTATGTAGTATAATCTTAAGATAGTGCTTAGCAGTGTTTTGTGTGGATGCTGTATGACCTTAGGTTGTTTAGCCATATTTGATCTTGGATCAATATGACTCTCGGGAGAGGTGTCAGGGTCGAGATAAATTTATTATATTGCTCATTAGTGACTCATGATGTAATGGTTTAACGAGGCTGCTTGTGTATCTTGTCTTTGTAGGTAGCAAAAATGTAGATGAGATGATTTCTCTCGAATAAATGGTAATTGTGCTGCTCTAGTGAGTTTAGTTTTTATAAGATTGGCGTTCGGTTCTGACACAATATCTATTTAAAATTTATTTATTTTTTAAAAAGTATATTTATTTTAAATTTACTTCTGCATTGAGATATTTTAGTTATAAATGTATTGCTTATTTCATTTAAACATTTAAAAGGATGAAACATGTTTGTTAAAATAAAATGTATTGAATAAAAATCAATAGCATTAAGAAATTTTCAGGACTTTAAACAAGTAGCAAAACGTTAGTCAACATTTCTTTGAATTAAATAATTATTCACTGTTAATTTTTTTACTGTTTTTCTTTGATTATTTTTCTCTGTTTTTAGTTTTTTTCATAGCTTTTAAGAATTTTTATTTAATGTATTATTTTCACTTTCTATAAATAAGAAAATCATTAAGTTCATATGTTGTTGTATATTCTAATCATGATTGTTATATATTCATGAAACTAATTTGTAATTTTTTTAAATATTGTGTGTATCTCATCTTATAATTTTATTAGATTTTAATTAGGTCAATATCTTTCATAAATTATACAGGTCAAAATGGATTTATTCTGAAAAATTTGATTATCAATGTAAAAACTATGACTCGCAATAAACTATGTTTTCCAAATAACTATTAAATTTCTTAAAGTATTATGTCTGTGTATTATTTAAGCAGTACTTATATTAGTTATAAAAAAATTATATTTGTAACATTCTTGTTGACTTTATATTTGCATTTGAATATTATGTAAAAGTTTTTCAAAGCTTCTTTTGATTAGATTATGCATTTTCACATTTGTGTCCAAAATATTATATTAAAAATTTCGAGTTTAAAAGTCTCCCTTTTTTTAAGAGAACTAGTGAGAAGAATGATATAATAAAAACTAATAAAGGCATTGAGAGAATGGATTTATTAATAAAATAAGTATTTAGTTTATATTAAATATAAAATTTACATTTTCGCATTTTGAATTGTTTAGGTAACACTTACAGATTATGAGCCTAAGAATCTTACAGAAAAGGGCAAATTTCTCTTGCATGGTGATGGAAAAAGTATATGGTTCGATAAATCTTTTCATCTTATTATTTTTGGTAATGGTGCTGCTGGTCTGAATTGTGAACATACCATAGCTGATGCTCCTGCAATGGCTCATATGTGGGAATTCATATTGTCTAGAGAGTAAGTAATAATTGTGAGAAGGTGTTTCAAAGAGTAAGATAACAAGAGCTATGAGAAGTGCAGGCAAATTAATTGCAGGGATTAATTGCTCATGCAAATTAATCCCTGATCTTGGCAGCTTAAACAATCACAACATTTGAACACCATTCATAAAAGGAGCTATTTATGTGGTAGTACATTAAATCTCAAATAGGAGATGGAGACTTTAATTGAAATGTGATTAGTGATTGATGTAAAAAGTGTGTTATGGAGTTTGGATCTGAAGAAAACTTCCATGGTGGTATCGAAATTCAACAGTAATTGATGGGGAGAAATATTTTTTCATTTACTGGTTGCGTATTCACTTTCAAATATCAGTCCTTAATTTCTGTTTTAAATATTTATTATAACGACACACAAACAATTAAATATTAATTAAAAACTACTATTTTGTGGGTAGGCGCACCCACCAATTCCAGGGTTCCATTATCGGCCAAAGTTGTTTACAAACTGATTGAATCTCTCATCGGTTAGGGAAGGTTCACACATATTTCCCTTTAGGGATTACTAAGAAGCAAGCTGCAACATATTTAATGAGTGTAATATCATGGCTGTATGTTTAGTGCACAGTTTTCAATAAAGGCTGAACAAATGTGCAAGATAAAATCAGGAATGTTTCCAAAAGAAGTTAGACTACTTTTTCTATAGTTTGAACTTCTCATCTAGTGATTTTTGCCTTTATGAAACATTGAAGAAGAATCTAGAATAGTGGTCTTTCAAAACTGGTGCTGAAGTTCAGCAACTATTCTTGATATGGCTTCACAACCTTGATGTTGATTTTTTTTTTTTTTTTTTATGACAGTACTGATTTTTATGGAACAAAAGTTTTGATGACCATAGTGAATATGTGGAGATGCTATTAATGAATAAAGGTTTTCTACCATAAGAATTGTTATCTTATTTTTTGAACTGCCTTCATATTTATCTTTTAAGATTTTTAAGTATCTCATGGTATAAAACTTAAAATTTTTTTTTTACTTTAGCACTTTTAAAAATATGTTATTAGTTTTAACATACATTTTTTTTCTTTCTCTCTTAGAGTCATTGAAAAATTGTTTGATGAAAATGGTTATTGTATGCCATTCAGTAGAATATTTAAACAAGCTAAATTTAAACCTCCACAGAGATTAATTTGGGAAGTATCTCCGGAACTACACAACAACCTAGAAGAGGCTTTAAATTTGGCAAAATTGGTAAGTGTTGAAATCTTATTTAAAATAATTAAAGAATAACACCATTAAAGCCTAAACTTTAAGTTATTGAAAGATGTAAACAGCAGTATTTAGTAAAGTTCAGTCGATTATTTCATTCTTGTTTTTAAATAAAACAGTCCTTGGTAACCAAGTGGTTATGGCTGTGGGCTCATATTCGATGTTGTTTCTGTTGAATAAGGAATTCAAGTTCCTAGGCCACTAAAGATCCATTGTGTAGTGGGGCTAATGCATATTAAATCTGTTGTGGTTTAAAAGTTCTCATGTTTGCCTGTTGTAGAACTTTGGATAAGGACTCCCAGCTCTGGTGTCATCTTTGACGTGCTTGAACTTAGTTCAGAATTACAAGGTCTGGTACTAATAGCCTTTGTATTGTTTTGGAGTGTGATGTTAATGAAACAGTCTGTATAAAAATTTATAAAATCACAAAAGAAATTTCATTGATATTCATTTGGAATGCCCTCTGACATGAATTATGTAGAATAGATATCTACTTTTGATTTAAATAAGATGGATATCTTTTTTTAAAAAAATTTACTAATTTTTGTCTTTTCAATAATATTGTTAAACCCCCCGCTGGGCAAGGTCGACTAAGTCTTTCATCCCTTTAGTGGGTCGATAAATGAGTACCAAGCTTGCTTGGGAACTTCTGTGGGTTTCACATCAGATGGACCACCTGACTGGAACATCCGCTAATGTACCCCAGGGCCCAAGGTCACGTATACTGAGATGGGCACTGTGTGTGCAGGCCTTGGCCCCCATGGACTGTTACACCACCGAGTAAAGTTAGCTATAATATTGTTGAATTAATGCTACATTTACTTTAAGTACAAATTAATTTTTTTAAGAGGCTTAAGTGTTTCATGTGGTTGCTTATGTACATTTCTAGAAATAGTTAATAAATGGTAAATAATAAAGTTCCATGTTAAATTTTCTCCCTTTCAATTCTTTTTGAAAAGCTTGTGATTTGAAAGTGTAAAATTTGATTCTGTAATATCTTGAGAATCAAGTTCTATACATGTTGTATCTTTTGAATAATTATCCTAAAAATGCATGAAGTTTAATGTATTGAGAACATGTTTGCAAACAAAAATATATTAATTTGACTTTTATGTTCAAGTATTTTTACAACTTAAACCCTTTCACGATGGGTGTGTTACATATGCACCAATCTCAAACCCTCTTATCAGGCAGTAGGGCATTCAATGCAACTTTTCGTGGGGATGATCAAACACAAACCATGATTCACTATTATGATTGGCTACTGGTGACATTTGGGGTGGATGCATGTGACTTAACCTGTCTCTATAATGTTTTCCATTGATCAGTACATTATCGTCAAAAGGTTAACACATACAAAGAAAAGAAAGTAATCATGAGTAAAAAAGTTTTTACATATGTAATTTAATCAAATACAGTATATGCTATAGAGTTTTCATAAAGACCTTTTTAGCAATTAACCAAAATGAAGAATACTTAATGTGAGTGTCAGCATTTTTGTCAAATATTCTTACAAGGAAAAGTAACAAATCACAGCAGAAAATTTAATGACTTAAAAAAGTGAATTTTCAAAATTAATCATAACTACTTATGAATTCATATCAATCTTTTAGAAATAATATAAATTCAGTTATATATATTCAGTGTATTATTGATATTAATTTACTGATTTTATAAAAGAGAATGTATTTTTGATTTTGAATGTTCCTGTTTTATTTTTGATAAATTATATACAAAAATTACAACTCAAATTTCAAATCATATAATGTTTATTGATTTTAAGGAATTGTGTGACTCTCTAATATTGCATTTAACATTAAGGTATGTTGAACATGTAGGATATATTTTTTACTTAATTTAGAACTATATATTATGTTCTGTATCGATTTGCTTTTGACATAAAAATTATGCTTCATTTTTAGAGCAATGATGACTTAGATTTAGAAGTATATGACCATCAGGCATTTGGAAAAGGTGCAATGAAAAAGTGTAAGGTTAGTTGTCTTATAATTTCAGTTATTAAATTGTTCCATGAATTTCTTGTTGAAAATCAATATTTTATGTTTATGGATTATGAATGAATCATAAGTTCTTAAAATAGCTGAAAAATAAAATTATATATCTGATATTAACAAATAGTGTCCCAGATTGATTAAAAGGTTTTCCAGAAATTGAGAGCCTATCAGTCCAATGAAAACTCTAATAATTTATTACTTTATTGAAAATGTATATAATAAATTACTGCAAAAAAAAAAAAACTTCAATATTTTTGGAAATTTTTGACTTATCATTCTTGTATTTTCATGTTTTATTCTAAGTAGAAAAAAATAAACTGTTTGATTTGATTTACAGGTATCACCTGATGCATTTGTCCAATTAGCCATTCAATTGGCTTATTATAAAGATGCTAAGAAATTTGTTCAGACCTATGAAGCATCTATGACCAGGCTATACCAGGGAGGTAGAACAGAGACTGTTAGATCTTGCACTGTTGAAGCAAAAGATTTCGTCTTGTAAGTTTCATTACATGTATTTCTTAGAATGTGTTAAATTATTTTCATGTTATTTTTTAATGTACAATTAATGATCAGGTAAAAAAAAATTTGCATTATCAATGTTGCATTAGTTTAATCCAAAATATTGAAAAGAGTATATATATGCTATATATTTGTGTGCTGTGTAATGTATTGGGCATTGCATGCATGAAACATTAATGAACTCAGATTTTATGAATTATTAAATCATTCAATATTTTCTTGGTACATGTTTTCAAATGCAGTTCTTACATTTTTGTTTAATAAATACATTATTAATTCTTTTTCTTCAATTGCTTGATGATTGAAAAAAAAGATGTTCATTATTATTTAGTAATGTATAATAAATTTGCATTAAAATACTCATGTATTTAAGTGTTAAGTAATTATACTTAATAATGTCAATCAGAAATATATCAGGAGTGCGAAAAATGAAAATAATGAAAAATACAAGAAATTAACTCTTGCAGTTTTTATAAAACAATAAGTTGGAAAGAAAAATAGATAACATTTAAGTTGATAAATTACCTAAACACATGCATATAAATCTAAATACTATAATCTCTTCATTTACACATTCACTTTAACACATTTGAGTTATTGAGGCTCAGATACCACTGGATGTTTCCCATTAAATTAAAATAGTTTTGCTGCCAGTACATTTTTTAAAAGACTTAACACTAAAATATCTTTATACATGTAAGAGTTAAATATATTTAAGCATCAGAAACAAATTCGTATTTTAAATGGTTTTTAAGGTTTTATTACAGTTTAACAGTTATGGTTTGAATTTTTATGGTATTTATATAGAATCAGCTTCTGATTGATATACAACAATATTTAAAAAAATAAAATTATATCTTAATTATTAAGTTTCGTATCTTCAAACATGAAATTAATAACTTTCATTTAGGGGATACTGGATTCCTATTTACTATTTCATTGGTACATATGCTTCTGTTACATACAAACATTTAGAATCTGCTATCTTGTTTTTGTTATTTTGAACAGTGAATTTCCATTTCTTTTTTTGCATATTTGGATAAATGGATATAGTTCATTCAGTCTCAAGAGAGAGAGAGATCTATTCGGAAACATTTTATTAAAGGGGTGGGGGGAGAGGATTGATTGATTTTTACTGAAAACCATAATATGTTTTATAACAATTTATTTTATCTAATCCTTACTTTTTTGTTTATGATTGAATGTATTTTATTATTGAATCATAAACAAATTTCTTCATCGATCATTGTGTTTTGGTTGTTTTATCATCTTTAATGTATTCTGAGCAATCATTCATTACTTCGTTTATTTAATGTCTTTTCTCCATTTAAAATGTTAGTTATATTTTATAATTCTCAGTAACTGCTGTCTGACAGCATTTTATACTTGTTTATGCATTAATTGGAAGCCCAGAGGCCAGGTGGTAGCATATCACGCTTCCACACCACAGGTCTGGGTTTCTATCCTCGGGCTGGACAAGGTTGACTCTGCCTTTCATTCCTTCAGTGGGTCAATAAATGAGTACCAAGCTGGCTTGGGGACTAAACACTGGGGGTTTCCCTTCAGACTGACCACTTGATCAGGACATCTGCCCATGCACCTCTGCGCCCAAGGTCACGTATACTGAGATGGGCACAGTAGGCCCTGGGCCTCATGGGCTGTTGTGCCCAGGACGTCTTAAGCATGGGCCAAGGCCTCGTCTCGTTTACGATTAAACCTTAATAAGATCATGATTTGAAGAATTTGAATTGTCAAATGTTTTTTTCCGGCTGTATTCTCCGAAAAACGGAATATCGGGCGGTATGTCACGACTACATGTGATGACCGTCATCCACGTATAGGCCAAGGCCTAACACCATACACCATCATTACTCATTGAGTGAAAAGGCTGTAGTCAGTCAAGTCAGTTTGTGCGATGGTAAGTCATGCACTCTTATTTGTTCTGGGTTATTGTTTGTAAGAGTCTTTAGCAACGTATGGTATGTACCGTCTAATTTTAAGGGTCATAGGTGGGGTCTACATTTGTGTAAGGGCCCCAGAGCCTACTTTTGCATAGGGGCCCAGGGCCTCAAGAAGTCTTAAGACGTCCCTGATTGCACCACTGTGTTTAGTTTATGGATTAATTATTTAAAATATTATAAGTATACTTTTTGGTGTTACCATTAAAAGATGAAAATGTTTTTATTATTAATCATAGTTATAATATTTATGTATTATAATGTAATTTTTTTATCTATTTAGAAACATGATGCAAGAGGATGTTGATAAAGCAACAAAGAGAACGCTTTTGCAACGGGCAGCTACAAAGCATCAAAATCTTTACAGAGATGGTATGAATGGGAAGGGTATTGACAGGCACCTTTTTGCCCTTTATGTTGCTTGCAAAGGACTTGGTTATGTAAGTAAAGCAATAACAATCTGTCAGAAATTATTAAACGTTGTACAGTTTAATTTTATATAATATTGATAAATTCTGTGGTAGTTGAAATTTAAGGAACATGTGTTTGAATCTCTCCAATGATTGGTTGTAGAGGAGTTATCTTTCTGTTGTTGCACATGTATTGGCATATATAATGATCAGTATCTTTATTACATTTGTGGCAAGCATAAATATTTTTTATTTCTATTGGGGCTGCAGATTGGTGTTTTACCATTACTGACCTTGTACATTTCCCGGGATCTAGTAATCTCTTTTTAGTGCGGCACCATATCGCCACAGACAATTTTGGTACCCAGTTTCTTCCCCAGAGGAAGGCACCTGAGCTCTGGTGATGCGAAATTGTACTTAGGATTTTAATTTTGCCTAAAGCACTCAAGCCAAACAGGCACTCAAGGGATCTTTTACATGCTGCATAATCATGCAACATGGATGCTGTCGATTTTCTGCATCAAGACAATCCATCGTCTTGAGCCGGGGTTAAACCCGCAAACTTAGGCATACAAGGCCAGCAACAAACTGACTATGCCACACAGCCCAGTGCAAATATATTAAGTAGAATGATTATTTGATTATTTTCATAATTAAATAAAATAGCAACAATCTTAAAGAAAAATGAAACCATATCTGTAAAAAATAATTCTTTCTGCAGAGGTGTATTAGATTAGGATAAACCTTATTTTATAATTGATAAAATTGTAATGAACATGTTTTATTTTAGAATTAATGCATTTTCAATTTTTTTAATACTGGCTCCAGATATTCCACATACAGTAATACCTCGACTTACACTACGCCAACTTATGCAAACCCAGAGTTACTTGATTTTCAAAACAGTCTTTTGTCTTTTTTTTTTTCACCACTGAAACTCATTTGGAATTAGTGCCAGAGTCTAATGGAACTAGTAATGTGATAGAAGAAGTCGATCTTGCCAGACAAATTAATTTAGAAGTGGATAGTGATGACATTGAAGAACTGCTGGATTCGCTCAATCAAGGAGCTGACAAGTGATGAGCTCATAGAAATGCAGAGCAAGAGCAAGACTTTGAAGAACTTGAGTCTTTAGACCCAGTTCAATCAGAAGATTGAGTGACGGTTGGAATTTGACAGGCGACCTCAGTTTAATTGAAAAAGTGTTAGAAATTTTGCAAAATGCAAACTCCAACAAAGAGCATATTTTTTCAACAAAAAAAGGAGGGGGATAAAAAAAATTATTAGCGTGCTATGAGGGGAAATTTTTAAAGGAGGGAAAAAAAATCTTTCAGCTGGCAGAATACTTTGTTGGATTTTATGAAATTTTCTACATCAGAATAACTTCGGTTTCCAACTTTGCATTCATGTTATCTAAAATTTAATTAACCATTTTATTTTTCTAAATTATTATTTTCTTTTGTCAATGGCCACAACCAAAACTAATTTGCATGTATTTATATGCTAAATTATACCCCGACTTACACGAATTTGGCTTATGTGGTTATAACTTAGTCCCGCTTATCTTGTAAATTCATGGTACTACTTTACTATTAATTTCTTATGTAATAATATTAGCTTAACCTTTTGTGTTATAAATTAATTGATGGAAGTGTATAAATAATGATGTACATAGCATATAATGGTAGAGGAAGTGGTTAAGATAAGAATGCATAGTGAACAATGCAGAATAAGATCTAAAAACAAAAGGGAACGTATATGGTTTTATTGCTGAGTTGCATTTTGCTTTTAAGTATTTTTAAATGACCAGTTTGTTCTTTAAAATTTAATGTATAATTATGCTAAAATGCAAAATATAAATTGTAGGCTGTCACTTTTTTTGTTTTTTGAGAGCTAGATTAGTACTACTATCCTGCTTCTATCACAAAAGAGGTTAGCTTCTATACTAAAGAATATTTTTTAAACGATTCTGTATAATTTTGAAATAGAATTCACGTTATGTAATGTTGACTAAAATAATTAATGGACTGTAAATTTTTCACATTTTAATAAGCAAAACGAATCCCAACCATATGGGATTGCTATACTTTTTGAACTGATTACAAAAAGGTTGAAACAGTTGACTCGGAGCTAAATCTATACAAAAGAATTCCCGCCAACTGGCACCAACATGAAAAAAAAGTGATGTTTTATCATAATTTTATTATTTATTCTTTACTATTTTGTACTGAAATGTATACTTTTTTTTTGCCTAGGAAAGTGAATTTTTGCACAAAATCATTACCCGTCCTTGGACTTTGTCTACTAGTCAAACCCCACACACTCAAATGACTGCTTTACCTGATGCTAACTTACACATCTTTGATGATAAGGTATGATTTTATTCTTAAAAGCATTCAATGAATTTATTTTAAAAAATGGTATGAAATAGAGAAGTTATGCGAAATAAAGGAGTTAATGTTATAAATCAGAAACAGGGTAATCATTTAATTTTTTTAATGCTTTTTTACTGTTCATTAAATATTACTCAGTATGTTTTTAATCAAAAATTTAATACTTAAAATTTAGTTTATATGATGCATATTTACATCCGCTTATTACAAGCATGACTGAAAAATTAGTTTTATTGTTACTGAAGAATTTGTGTAATACTTTAATATGTTTTAATATTTTCTTGCTTTTTTGATGATTAATTCTTGTGCTTTATTATTTTGTTCCATTTACTGTATTGAAATTGATTTATAAAGAAAAGGAACTATACATAAGAACTAACAGTGAAATTTTTTTCTATTATAATTAAAACTTAGATATTTGGTTAAAACTATTATATCAATGTCTATAGTTATTATGAATTTGTATTGTTTGAGGAGGGGGAGGGGGGCGGTGGTGGTAAAATAAAGGTAGAGTGAATCTAATTATTTTTCTGAATATGTATGGAATACATTTAGTTTAAGGTTTTTGTATTGTTTTTTAATATGGTCAAAAAGAAAATGATATATTGAACAAATTAAATCAGATTTATTCTTAAATTTAAGTCAAAGCTTTGCAATCAGAAAATTCTGGGAAAAAAAGATGACCTACAGCTCATACTTTAAAGTATTATGAAAGAGAATGAGTTAAAATTGTTTTAAAATGCCTCATCTGTGTTAACTATAATATGTATAAGCTTTTTGTTTTTAAAGATTATTTCGAATCTATTTAATTTTTTTTTCTCTATCTTGTGTTATTTTTTGTTCTTCCGTTTGATTTTCATGAATGAGTTTGAAATCTGCTTACTTTTAATATAATTTGAAAAATTAAAATTTTTAATTAAAAGTTTTATTTGATTAATTTATGATTAAGTATAAATGTACATTTTTCCTAAAACATTCTTTGAACCATCATAGAGTGCATTGTACTTTGATCGAACCTTTAGATGTTTGAATATTAGTAAAAAGTATAAAATATGGGCAAAAGAAAACTAGAGATGAATATGTGATTTAAAATACCAGAATAATCTTTCTAATATAAACTCTGACACTCGTGTATATTTCAAGTTCCTTCATAAAAAAAGGGGGGTGCACATTATACGGCAAATATACCTTAAATTCAAAAAATACATCTTGAAAGTATAGGTGTGTGCCATACGCTGGATTTTAGGGTAAATAAATTATTTAGATTAATAGAGAAAGTTTTTATTTCCAATGTGGATGCAAATTAAAATTATTAATAGTAAATTGCACAACATATACAAAGTGTAATAATCTTATAAGTATTGTTTTACAACTTAACATATTTCTTTTCATTAATAATTGATCATTTTTCTTTTTTTAGTTGTGCACTGGTGGTGGTTTTGGACCAGTTTCAGATGATGGTTATGGGTTCTCATATATCTTCCCATCAGATCATCGCTTTTTCTTCCATGTTTCCTCCAAGCACTCGTGCCCACAAACGAGTTCCAAGAGATTTGTTGAACTGATTTGCGAAAGCATGAAAGAAATGGTTGATTTGTTTTCTGAAGATTAAGTCTCAATCATATGTGATATTTATTCTGAAATTTTTGAAGTATTTAAGTGTTATTCATGTTCTTATACTGCATATATGTACTACATTCATGATCTTGTACAATTCATATTCATTGTATTTTATTTAGTTTTGTACTTATGTTTCGTATATGTTAAAACCTTTTTTTTTATTAATTCTGATTGTGACAAGTTTTGCTTTAGAAAGAAGCATATGCTTAAAGTAAAATTTTAATATGTATACACATATTTACAAATCTGAAAGTAGTTTTTACAATATACTTTGGTTACATTGTGGTAGCTCTAAAAGATTTGTGTATGTTTGTGTCATCACTTGCTGTTTCTAGCAAATTTCCTTTTTTAGATTTTTTTTTAGTGTTTTTGGTTTTATTTTAAAGTGACAAAAAATTGCAATTGTTTGTAAGTTGTTATATTTATGTGCTGTCTGACTATGGATTTAGAAATTTTCACATGGATTGTATGTATTTGTTGATGACTGCAACCTTGAGATGCCAAAATAGTTAAGGATCGGAAATTCAGAATAATAAGTGATAAGAGGTGCATTAAAAAACTCATAGTTATCAAATCAAAGGCAATTTCAAGATTTTTTTTTGTGTCATAGCTGGGCATAAAAATTGAACTATAACTTTACTCCGTGAAATACATTTGTTTTAATGCTTTTAACTTAAAAACAGTGATAAAAATGATTTTTTAAAATATTTTATAAATGCTATTTTTATTTTAGTTAATTTGAAAATAAATGGGGTCATAACAGCCATTATTTTAAAAAATTCAGAATTTCTCGTAAAAAAGATTTTTTTTTAGTGTGTATAATCTTTAATTTTCATCTCCTATACCTATTTTCTGTATGGCATTTGAATTCAGTGGGTGTAAAGTCTGTGGTTAAATTCTAACTACGTTCATTCAATTGTTGTGCTACAATTGTGAGCATCATGATCTCAGTGTGTAATTTATTTGTCATTTTTAAATCCTTTTTTTGTTTTTTAATTTTGTATGCATCAATATATGAATGTGAATGTTTTCAGTATTGTGTACTTTTTCTTAATAAATATAATTGGGTCATATGATTTTTAGTAGCATTTACAGATTTTAATTTCATTATTTTTTTTTTTTAATACTTAATAATTCTTGATGATTTTAGGGAAGGAGTTGGTCTCGCATATAAAAATACTTTTTGTGACAAAAGCAAATAATTCTTACATTTTTTTTCTGTTTAACTTAGATGTATTTTCCTACCATTTCTGTTTTATTATTATTATTACTATTTCCTACCTTCAAAAAAGAACTTCCTTACAAACTTACACTCATTATGATATTTAATTTTGATGATGATTTAAGATTTGTTTTGAAAATTGATTAATGAGCTCTGATTGAATTGCATTCTATTTTTTAAAAATATATCAGTCCACAGGTCTGAGGTTCAAACCCGGGGCTGGGCAAGGTTGACTCAGCCTTTTATCCCTTCAGTGGGTTGATAAATGAGTACCAAGTTTGCGTGGGAACTTAAAAAAACTGGGTGTTTTGCATCAGACGGACCACCTGACCGCAACATCTGCTCATGCACCTCAGGGCCCAAGGTTATGTATACTGAGTTGGGCACAGTAGGCCTTGTCCCGCATGGGCTGTTGTGCCACTGTGTTAAGTTTTATATATATACTTATAAATTATAATTACTGTTAAAAGTATATGATTACATACTCTAGGAATTTCTAGGGAAAATGGTTAAACCTAATTTGAACATTGACTAACCAACAAATATAGGAAAATATGCTGAGCGATTGAAAAGAATTATTTTTAAATAATATTTTTTTACTTAGTGTAGTGATAAACAGATAACTCATATTCTTTTTTTGTTACATTTCAACTTTGGCACTGATTGTTGATATAAAGGAAATTTGTACAGTTAAAATAATAGTAATAATTTACATAATAGTAACACTTATAATTAGTCTCTTTACTTGTATATTAATCTCTTTGAGAGAATAGATCAAATACAGTATGCATATATTATACACCCAAAGTTATACACCTTCTAGATTTGGATACAGACACATTTTAGATTCTTAAATTACTTTATTTAAAGACAAACCATAAATAAGATTAAGTTTTTCTTGAAATAATTTTTAAGAAAGAAGACTTTATTATTTTTTTTAAAGAATGTAGTAAAAGATTTTTTCTGATAAATACAGAATAAGTAGATAGTAAAATATTTTTTTTAAAAGAAAAATTGTATTACATCTATATATATAAAGGAGAAAAGCGACTCACTCACTGACTGACTGACTGACTAATCACGAAATCTCTGGAACTATTCAACCTACAGACTTGAAATTTGGTAGACATGTTCCTTTGATAGAGTAGACATCAGCTAAGAAAGGATTTTCCGAAATTCGAAACGCAAGGGGCGTTACGGGGGGTTAAGGGCTTTAATAATAATTGTTTCCATGTTTAAACTACTTGACGTACAATCTTGAAATTGAGTAAGCGGATTCCTTTCAGAGAGTAGAGATCCGCTACAAAATGAGTTTGCTGAAAATCGACCCCCAAGTGGCGTTGCAGGGGCTTAGGGGGCATTATAGATAATTATTTCCATTTTTAAACTATTTGACGCACTGTCTTTAAATTTGATATATAGATTCCTTTCGTAGAATAATGATCAGTTACAAAACGGGTTTTCTGAAAACAGACTTCTAAGTGGCGTTGCGGGGGATTAAGGGGCGTAATAGATAAATATATCCGTTTTTAAACTACTTCACCTACCTGCTTGAAAATTGGTAGGTAAGTTTCTTTCCTGGAGTAAATATCCGCTACAAAATGGGTTTTGGGAAAATTGACCCCCAAGGGGTGTTGCGGGGGCGGGGGGTTTAAGGGGCGTTATAAATTCCTATTTTTAAGTTATTAGACGTACAGTCTTGAAACTTAGTAAGCAGATTCCTCTCATAGGGTAGAGATACGCTAAAAATGGGTTTCGTGAAAATCGAAAATTGACCCCCAAGGGGTGTTGCGGGGGTTAAGGGCAGATATAAATAATTATTTCTTTTTTTAAACTATTAGACTCACAGTCTTGAAATTTGGTTAGCAGATTCCTCTCATAGGATAGAAATACACTGCAAAATGTGTTTTGTGAAAATCGACCCCTAGGTGGTGTTGCGGGGGTTCAAAGGGCGTTATTGATAATTTTTTTGCATTTTTAATTAATTGGACGCACAGTCTTCAAATTTTGCTAAGCAGATTCCTTTCATAGAGTGCAATTCCCCTACAAAATGGGTTTTGTGAAAACAGACCCAGAAGTGGCGTTGCGGAGGCTCAATTGGCGTTATAGACAATTATCCCCATTTTTAAACTGTTAGACGTACAGTCTTGAAATTTGATAAGCAGATTCCTTTCGTAAAGTAGAGAACCGCTACAAAATGGGTTTCGCGAATATCAACTACTAAGTTTAATTTTGGGAGATTAAGAGGCGTAATCGATAAATATTTCCATTTTTAAACTACTTGATCATCCTGCTTGAAAATTGGTAGGCATGTTCCTTTCATGAAATAGAGTTCCTCTAACAAAGAGTAAAATGAAAATTGACCCCCAAAGATGTTTGCGAGGGGTCAAGAGGAGTTACAGAAAAAAATTCCTGTTTTTAATTGTTAGACCCATATACTTGAAATTTGTTAAGCATGTTTCTTTTGTTGAATAGGGATCCACTAAGAATAAATTTTAAGCAAATCAAGTTCTGGGGGGTTGCAAGGGGTTACTGGGACTTATTAACAAAAAAAATTACTTTTTTCGAGCTACAAGGACTATAATAATGAAATTTGGTTTGCATTTTTCTTTTGTTGAATTGAAATCCGCTAAGAGCGGTAATTTTGGAAAACGGCTCTCAACGGGATTACGGGGATATTTATAGTAAAACTTTTGCTTTTTTCTGTTAGATTTAGACTTGAAATTTGGCTTGCATGTTCAATTTACGGAGTAGAGATCCACCGAAAATTAGTTTTGCGGGAATCCACTTGGTTTTTGAGTTACGAAAGAGCAAACATCATTCTATGCTTCAATTTTAGAGATTTTTAGAAAATACAAATTAGACGAATTCTGCCCTTTTTTTTTATCAACAGGTGACAGTTACAGGTATAAGTATATTTTTCAATTCAATCGAATTCTTAATGCTAGGACTTAGATATCAATTTATACATATATATAAGCAGTAAAAATTTATAAAACATCATGAAATACCCAGCGAAGCGGGCGGGTAACAGCTAGTATATTTATATATATATAGGGAAAGAGAGTAATTGTGTTAATTTTTAGCAATGCAATAGTGGTGTTTTGTTCATTATATACGGTAATGTGATAAGGAATATATCATAACTGACTCTGAAATCATCGGAGTTTTAACTGATGGATGAAACAAATTTTTCTAGTTTCAATTTTTACTAGCTACTGTCATTAATGAATTTATTTTTTACCAACTTTTGAAACTATTCATTAAACATTTAAAATCTTCACCAAAGAGTTGAAAACTTGTGTATCCAACTATTTTACATGTTTTTCAATTAACACAGTCCAAGAAAAAGCACCCCCACATTTTTTTTACACTGATTTACTTTAGCACGATGTAGGATGAATACTTGCATTACATGATCACAAAGAAATTCATCAATTAATGTATATTTATAAATTACAACATATATATCTTGAACTGTGTGTGCAAGTAGTTTGTAAAATGATTTTCGTGTCAAACATGGAACACGTTTTAACATTTCAACGCCATCTGAAGAGTTTTTTTTTTTTTAAATCTGAGTACTTAGAAATATATTAAAAAAATTTTGCAAAAAAAAAAAATATTTTTTTTTAGCGAATTGCTTTAAATATTTCGGAAAACAGTGTGCTTGTCCATCTGCTCAAAATTTCATTACTGGACGAAAATCTTCATGAGATTCAAGCACAACGGATACAGTAGATCTTTATGATGCGACTCACACAGAGAGGGATGCCATCTCGAGTGTCGCCTCGTCACTTGACCGAGGTTCAAAATTATCAGGTTCATTGTCAATACCATCACATTGTTTTAGAGTATGATGTTATAAAAAATCAAATCCAATGGTATTTTTTTCTCTTGAAGACAACTATTTTGATTCATGTCGCCGCAAACGAACGCGTTTATTGTCAACAAATATCGACGCGCGATTCATTAATTTTATTTTTAGTTTACAGTTTTTATTTTTTTTCTGAGTCAATAAATATACTTTCCTAATTTTGTTATTGATTCAAACGTAATCGAATTTAATGATGTTTACTTTATAAATGAATAGTGTTGAGTATAAATGTAAATGTTGTTGTTACTTATGCCACCTGATCGACAGCAACATCAGATCAAGGCCCACGAAATTCATCGCGGCAAAGGGCTACCTATACGCCAGTCGTTATCTGTAGCATTGAGTGCAATGCAGGTGACAGTGCTATTTGGCTGGATTCCAACCCAATTTTCCGCCTGGTCAGGGGCCGCCCACCAACCTCACGAGAGGACTTGCGGCTCAATGGTACACCCATAGAGAGCAGTAGCGCACGCAAAAATATTTCGAACGGGGTAAGTCCATGGTCGAAAGTCCCCCAACTCGTATCATACCTTCTAAGACAACACCAATTGATTCTTCTGATTTGTGAACACAAATTATTGATAATAATTAGTATTAATTAACAAAATAAATTATAATTACAAGTACTTAATTAAATTTACGTTATATAGGTCTATCATCAAACGAAAAATTCAAGGGCTTTGGGGTACTGACCCTTAGGGACACCCTTGTGTGCCAATGATAGAGTGCACCCTAAGTGGACGTGTCTTGAGGTCTGGGCCCATACACAAGCGTAGGCGGCCCCATCTATGACCCTTAAAGGTAGACATTACATGGCACACACACACATTGTTAAATACTCGTCCAAACAATAACCCGAAATACAATCACAATAACCAGCTGGACCGATTGCTGCCTTTTAACTGAAGAAGTTATGGAGGGAGGCTTATGGTCCGACGATCATCAAAAGTAGCCAATTGACATGTCATCCGAAATTCTCAGAGTGTACAACCGGAAAAAACATTTGACCGTAGATTCGAATCATGATCTTATTGGCTGAGTAGAAAACGAGAGGAGGCTCCATGACAGACTCGAGGCACCGGGCCCAGTTAGCCCATGCCTTAAGACGTCCCTGAGTACACCCATGCCGTGAATGCAATTATACATTTACAAACATCCATGCCTTCTCCGGAATTCGAACCCAGGCCCAACGGCACAGTAGTCAGCGTCACTATACCGGATGGGTGGCAAATATAAATGTAAATACACGTATCTAAAAACTAACACTGGTTAACTGTTAAAACTTAAACTGTTTACCAGGGACGGCTTAAGACTTTTGGAGGCCCAGAAAAGTCTCCAGATTTTTTTGAGGCCCTGGCCCCATATGCACAAAAGTAGGCCCTACTTGTGATCTTTAAAAGTAAACAGTGTACTGCATGCATTGTCAAGTACTCCTACAAACGGTGACTTGAAGAAAATAAATGTGTACGGCTCACAATTTGACAAACTGGCTCGACCGATGGCTGCATTTCGGCTTAATGAATGATTGTTTATGGTACTATAGGGCTAGACCTACACATGGACAATGGTCATCACAAAATAATAGTTTTGCCAGTTAAACATGCAGTTTGAAATTCCCTATTTTTCGGGAATTATGTACGGTGAATAATATTTGACCATCGAAATATCTAGATCGTGATCTATTATGTAATCCGAGATGTAAAGGTGCTTTAAATTTTGCTTTTATTTTACTTTAAAAATATGCATTTTACCCTACAGATGTATTTATGAGACCTTTCGATCAAAAGAACGCTAGAAAATTGAATTTAAAATTGTAAACAAATGATGTAACCGTGATTCAAGTACACTTTCTTCAAAATCCGTAGCAGCTTCAATATATGTTGTAAAACTAATTTTCGAAGAATGTAATTTTCTATTATATGTGCTCAAATTTATTTAAAATGTAAAATTTTATTAAAATTATACATTTTTAGCAAAATTATGGAAAATTTAAATAATTTGTTATAAAACTTTGAAAAATTTTGTTTTTGAAATGTTAATTATGTCTAGTTTTGCATTTATAATACTTTAGTGTAGTTTTTAATTAGAAATCAAGTGGATATAGTACAAAGTAGATTTTGTGGATTATTCAAATTTAATACACAGCTTGTAAAATAGACATTTCGTTTTTCGTAACTGCCTATTGTTAACATTTGAATGCTCGTGAATAACTCTATACGCTTATTACTTTTGGTTTTATTGCAATATTCATATGTATAACACAAAACAGAGACTTTTGTTATAACTTTTAAAACAGAGTTCCATTTAAATTAGACACCAAATTAACTTCGTAAATTCATCAAAGATATTTTTGTGTATTTTATAAAATAAAATATATAAGGAATTGCAATATCCTATAATGATGATGTGTCTAAAGTGAAGTAAAACAAAACTTATAGACAAAACTTTGGTATTTTAATGGAAGAAGATGTGAATCGTTGATACCACGTATTGATGAAGTAGGAAAGGGTAATTAAAAGATTTCTAAAGAATCTAGAATTTTTAAACTTACAATTTAAAACTGAGAAATGATGCAAAATAATCCAATTAACAATGGTATTACTTTATATTATATTAAAAGAGGCATTATTTTACAAATCATAGTTGAAATATCTTCATTTGCAATTTTCAAACGCATTTTTGGTGATTCTGGTACACTTTTCTCAAAATCTATTTTACCTATAGAAAGGATATTTTGTATAATAATAAGATTAACAACTTTTAACAAAGTGAATGAATCTGTTTTCAAATAAATCAGTTCAGAAATTTCAGATGAAGCACACCCTGCATAAAATTTTAAAGGAAATTTAAATCACTAAATTTTTAAAATTTTATAAATTACATTTTAAAATTTCTGTTTATTTTATGATTGTTATGTTTACAAAACTCAAGTTAAATTTTATAGCTATATGCAGTAGATTTATGCAAAGTGTACCTAAAGGTAAGAACATACTTGAAAATAAAAATAGTTATTGATTAATGAGGCTTTTACAGATTTATTTGTAATTTAAAATGAAATTTTTTTACTTTAACAAGTACATAAACAAATATATAATTCAACGTAAAAATTTTATTCCCGTTGCTTAAAATTTAAGAAAGTGAGAACCATTTAAATTTGAAGCAAAAAAAGTTCATTTTTCCTTCTCGCAGACGTCCCAGTTATATAAGACTTGAATGAAACTAGCCCCTTCCCCCGAGGGAGAGACCCGGGCCCCATGCCTCAAGACATCCTTGCTGTTAACATCT
This sequence comes from Trichonephila clavata, assembly GCA_019973975.1. Lineage (NCBI taxonomy): Eukaryota > Metazoa > Arthropoda > Arachnida > Araneae > Nephilidae > Trichonephila > Trichonephila clavata. The sequence continues at coordinate 89,155 of BMAO01030591.1, read as the reverse complement.
ATTTACATTAAGCATTTATATTTCAATAATGATCAACACAAATAAAAAATTTCAAACGTATATTATATGAAAACATTAAACTACAGCAAGAAACTTACCCAAGGTACTTTAAATGGATTTTTCCAGACTGTGTGAATTAAAAACGTCATCGTTGTACTCAAAATTTCTCTTGAATCTTGAAGAAAACCGTTCTGAAACAGGATAAATTCGCACAATTTGAAGTCTGGGGTAGTACAATCCATTTCGAAGATACTGTGATCAATGTCTGAAAAGGATGTTATGAAAAGACCTTTAAGAGAGACCTAAGAATTAACAAGCCGAAAATCGTAATCTCTAGATCATGTTATGTTCCAAAGATAATCTATTTTAGCACCTGTAAAGGATATACGTATTGATGAGATGCTATGATTATTACAAGGAAAAGGAGCTTTGTATTTTCAATGCATGTCTTATGGGTATTTTAATAGGGATATTTAGAAAAGTCACTAAGTTGGGAAACATGCAGAGGCATTTCATTTTATTTGATGTAGGATGGTTTTTATAAGAGGATAGAATATTTTTATTCAAATATGGAAAGAAATGTGCGGGAGATATTGAGAAATCGACTAAATTTTTTTTAAAAATCAGAGGGTAGTAAGTGTAATATAAAATTCAAAAATGTTAAGCTTTTTATAGAAATTTTTTCCATCTCTAATGCTTTCATTTACGTAAATATTCCATTTTAGTAAACTGAAAAATTGATTTAGTAGTAAGCTATTTATAAAAATTATGATGTATATAAATCCATTATTATCCATAGCATTTCGATCAGTATAATAAACAGAAAGAGCGATGTTTGCCATGCCACAAAACTCTAGTTAAACTCCTTCTTCAATGTCTCGAGCTCTACCTCTCCAGAAGTTTTCTCCAGGCACTTTTGCTTTTGGCAACTGTCGCTTTTGCTCAAAATATTTCGGTCTTTTCGAATACAATAATCCATTTAACGGGGTCCGCCCAATATCGGCTGCCAGAAAGATCTGTTTTGCAGCAAACGATCTTTATTCATTTTAGCCAGATGACCAGCCCATTTAAATCTTTGTAATTTTGACAAATTTTACAAACTAGGTTGTAAATTTTAAGAGTTCTAAGTTAGATCTTCCACAGATCCATTCACTTGGATCCCACCGAGAATGCATGTAAGATCTTTCTCCCGAAAATTCTGCAAAGCTCTATTCCGTAAAGTCAAATGACCGCATTCGATGCATACGTCAGACAGATCTTATAAGACTTTAGGCTAGCTACTGTCTTCTAATTTGTGAAACTGGATTTTAACTCTTCAAGGCATAAAAACATTTATTTGCCGAAATGATTCTTTTATCAATTTCTGGGGCCAGCTCATTATTATTATTTATCTCGGTTCCCAAATAACTGTTAACAAACACTGTTAACTTTTTCAAATTTATAACTGCTAAATTCTATGTGATTAAGGTGTAATTCGGACTTTAAACAAGGTAAATATTTAGTTTTATTCTCGTTTACAGAAGTTAAACCCCACTTCCATAAATTTAAAAGTCGCCCTTAGCTAGTATTGTGTTTAATACTGCAGCATCATTCTTTTAAATTGTTAAAATTCGCTTCAAATTTTAAGTTTTTAAATGATTTTTTAATATTTAATTAATTTAACCTCTCTAGTAGAAATTATTAAATATATATTTCTCTCTGTTGTGGATTAGATATTCACACATACATATTTACTTAGATGTTTTAACACATATATTTATAATAATTAATATTCGAATTATTTCCAAAAAAATTTAAAGTACGCCGAGAAAAATCTATAAGGCAAATATTTAAATAAGATAAAAACTCAAATGTTAGAAAGCACTTATATTCAATCAAATTGTTATTGCAATTAATTGTTGGTACATCTCTTCGGTAAGTGTTCACTGTTTTCTTAAGATCCGTCATTTTGCTTTTGCTTTCATCGACATGTGGAATCAAACTTAATTCTGATTTTTTTAGTACATAAAACATTTTTTTTCTTAAAAAAAATTAATGTATATATATGAGTGAGAGAGACATATAAGAGATAATCTGAAAATAAAGATTCAGATTATCATTTATTCATTTTGTAGGCAGAAAATTGTTAATTACCAGGCCATTCATATTTGAAAGGATACTGAAAATTCTAAGAAAATATTAAAGAATACTGAATTTTTTTTAATCGCGTGAAAAGAGGGAAAATGCTGGATATAAATCACCAATCACTCAGGAAAGTAGTTTATTGTTTTTTACAAGGTGTTATATCGGTTAAAATAATGAAATTAGTTCTAAAGTTATCTAGTATAAAAGTCCACTTTTTATTGGTAGAAACCCCTCCATAGGAAGACACTCTTCTAAGTGATTTGTAACAAAGTGTTTGCTTTTTTTAATACAGGAGATAGGGAGTACAGTAATACCCCGAATACAAGGTGTGAGAAAAGGAGTGATAACCGCGTAAGCCGGGGTATAATTTCGCACATAAATACATATAAATTATTTTTAGTTGGGGCCGGAGACGAAAGAAAATGATTTAGAGCAAAATAAAATTAATAAAACAATCTTAGGTAACACGAATATTTCCAAAAAAATCACAAACCGTAGTTATTTTGATGTATAGAAGGTTTGTTGTTGTTTCTTATGCCCTCTGATCGCAACAGTAACTTTAGATCAAGGTTCCCGAAATTCATCGCGGTGAAGAGCTAGAATTTTACGCTTGTCGTTAGCCTTAGCTTTGAGCACCATGCAGGTGACAGTACGATTTTGCTCGGTTCCACCCCACATTGAGGAGTCCTGGTGGGGCAGCTACCTCCCACCTTTCCTTCTACCAACCTCACGAGAGGACTTGCAACTCGACGGCTATTTTGAGTACCCCTATGCTGCGAAGGCACTATACATTTACAAACATCCATATCATCTCCGGGATTCGAACCCAATCCCTACGACACCGCAGTCAGCGTCACTAACCACTCTACCGGATAGGCGGCACTTTGCGAAATGTAAAATTTTTTCATTAGAGCGAATGAAATAATTGGTTGGAAACACGTGATTGCATTTCTATCATGTGGTGATGACGTCACATGGACAAATGAAATAATTGGCTTACAGAGGTTTACAGTTATCATGTGGCTATGACAAGTCCCACGAAGTCATCTCATTTAACTGAAAGCAAGTGATCACGTTTGTCATGTGATCATCATGCATTTAGCCCATTAAAATAAATAACAATTTGATTATTACTGGTTGTCAAAAAGGGCCAGTGGCGTAACATACACCCCCGCATTGTGTATAGGGGGAACCCAGGGACTCTAGGGGGCCCAATGCTGTACTGACGTAAAGTATGTATTTGGACTCGGAATGGACCGAAAATATATATATTGGGCCGAGTGAGTGAATATATTAACGTCACACTGATCAGCTACACGAGGCTTTGGCGACGGACCGCAATTTGAACCATGGTCATGACGTGGATGACACCTGAGCTGGTATCCCCTCCTAACTACCACACCACACCAGGACGTTTGAGCTCGACAGATTAACGCATCGCTCCCCTACATGGCGGTTTTTAGTGGTACTACCAAACCATGATACGCTAGCCATGATTCGATACCTTGATCACTTGGCTACCGTGGCCACGTATGTTGGGCCGAAAACCAGCGTTTGCAGGGGGTTCTAATATCTAATATTCTCCTTTACGCCACTGAAAAAAGAACCCTCCTTTTTTTCATAGAAGATCAACCTCAATCACCAAGGATTTACAGCTACAGAACCTACCTCCCCCATTCTAAAATTTAAATGTCATAAAAGTTCCAATTTTTCTCTGTATAGTTCATGGGTTCGCCTTTAAATTTAAAACACTCACTTCACTTCCGCAACTTTTCTCGCATTGCAAATGAGCGGACTTTACAACTCACAAAAAGAAAAGAGAGAAAAATTTATTCTTGTTCTCTTATTTTTTAACTGTGTTTAATCATGCGTACTCCCCCTTCGTAGTAATTACACCACCGTCACCTCTAATAGTCTTATTTATTCTACTATTTTAAGATCAAATCGAGTGTTGCGATGAATGGTGTTTCGATTAAAATCGAAGAGCACCCGAATAATGGGGCTCAAAAATCAAGTTTCGGATTCTTAACCCTGGAATAAAAGAAATTTCGAATGTGAATTATTCAGAGCGGTCATTCTCTGCAGTCGCGAGTAAAGTGAGTTTTTTGTTTTTGTGAAAAGAATTCTCCTGAACTGACTTCGACGAATAACATAAACTTGAAACCTTATTTGAATATGGAACAAAATAAAATCATTTTGAAATATTTTTATTTTATTTTCTTTTCACTGTAAATTGGGTGATGTGTGTCTCATGAAAAGGATTTATTGGAATTCTAAAACATATATATTGTTTTAACGAAATAAGTTCAGTGTGTTTATATAGGTTTGTTTTAAAGTTGTTTTTAAGAATTTTATAATAAGTTATTTACTAGCGGTGAATTTTTTTAAAACCCAGGAAGTTTAATAATTTAGTTTATTATGCTTGGAAATGCAATATAGTATTATGGATCCTTTAATACATGTAGCAAATGTAAATACGGAAAAATATAGTCTTGACTTGCAAAATATTTACAAAACAAGTGCAGATTTTCATTTTTATGGCCTTTAAACCAGTTTGGAAGAATGTTAAAATAATATAAAAATAGCTATGAGTTAAAACTAGAGCGATGTATCAGGGTAATGGTATAGTTAAAAAAATTAAAATGGATACAAAGAATGGAACCTTTATTTGATAAAAACCGACACAGAGAATGACTCTAGAGATTTTACATTACAATATTTCCTATATTTTATAAAAAAAATAAATTCTGGATTTCAATTTTTTTTTTTTCTCTTATGATGAAAATAATTTTAGCTCAATAGTATTGTAAAACATACTTTGGTAATGATTTATAAAGAGTTAGGCAATTTTTTTATAAGAAATCTGATTGAACTAGAGTATAATGATTTCATGTATTTTTATTTTCATATTACATCACTGTTTTTATTCATCAAAATGTTAACTTTCACATACACACAGTGAATTTTCTAAAAAATATCCTTAAACATAAATATTCTTACGCATTTTTATTTACCTAAATATGTTATGGATATTTTAATTTTTAATATAATTGAATTGTTTCTAGGGTGTTTTGAAGTTTTTCTGTAAAATATCCAGATTCTTATCTTTATCTTACTTGCAATATCAATACTTAAGATTTATTTTCTTCAGATATCTAAAATTCAATAGTATTAGGTCTATCAAAGAACCTGGTCCGTCCGTGCTAACTCGTTTAACAAATATGCGCATATTCATTTGACGTATTTAGCGCTCTTTTTTTTATCACTGTATGTCTACATACTGACCTAGAAAATGAACTGAAACACAGATGGTTCATGTTAGTATTAAGTAAGAGATGTGATCGTTTTCCTACAGCTGTTCATAAAGTTCATTTACGCCACTGTATTTTGCACGAATTACCACAGGAAGAAATGCACAGAAGCGGTAGAAATTTATTGAAATGTTTGATAGAGCACAGTTTCTAATAAAACATGCAGAAGATGGTTCGAAAATTTCAGCTAGGTGATTTCGACTCTTTCGATAAGCCACGCTCTAGCGACCATCTTGATCGACGATGAGACTATCAAGACCATGCTTAGAGCAAATTGACACGTCAGAGTACTGCGGATAGGTTGATTCAGCTCAACAAACCATTTCAGATTATATTCGGAAACTTGGTTTGTGTGAAGAATTCGAGATATGCCACATGCTAAGTGAGAAGAATTGAATGATCAAGTCACAATTGCGCGAACAAAATCGAACCCTTTGACAGGATCATAACTGGGATGGGAAAAGGGATTACCTACTATAACATCATATGAAAGGGCATGTTGTGAACCTGAAAACCTCCCCATCCATCTCTAAACCGAGTTGAGCCTGAAAAAGAATGTTGTGTATATGGGACATGCGAGGACCAATCACATTTTGAGACTTTGACTGAAACGAAAGGCTAATTCTAGAGGTTCTGTCAGCAATTGATAAATTAAAAGTAGTTCTCCAAGAAAGAGGCCGGCGATCGTCACAGGAAGACATCATATGCTTCATGACAAAGCCAGCCACATGCTGCTTTGGCGGCTCGTTAGAAAGTCGCAGAGCTAGGCTGGGAAATTCTGACGCATCTTACCATATTCCTTCAGACCTAGCATTTCCGATTATCACTTGTTTCTGTTCTACAAAATTTTGCAGAGAAGAATTCAAGAACGAAGAAGATATCAGACAAGCACTGGTTCAAATTTTGCCGTGAGATAGAGACATTTTTAAAATGGCTATAACAAATTGCCCTCACACTGGCAAGAAATCATAAATAAGCGAGGCAATTAATAATTATTCCAATACAGTTTATTCAAGGCATGAAAATTTATTCTTTGTTTTACTTCTAAAACGGACAGAACTTTCCGGTAGACCAAATATTTTCTGTACAATCGAAGCTAAACTCGCGGGCTCGCATAGCGTCAGACGAATCACTTTGTGGCTATCGACCAGACATCGACACACAAAAATATACACCGTAAAATCTGTTAGTAAGCGCTCTACTTCAAGCTACATTTTTAAATTTTAAATATATTGGCATAACGCGCAACCAATCTTTGAAGAAACTTGAAATGCTATGCAATATTGCTCTTTATGTTTTAAAGTCATTTATTCAAGGTATCCCAGGATTTTGAAAAATAGTATACTTCCAGAACTATACTTAAATTGCCAAGGAATGTCATTTCTATTAAATAAACAGTATTTTGATATATGTAGAGGTCTAATTTTACACTCCCTTTTATTTTAAAGCGGTCACTTTTATATTCAGTACAACCTGCAACCCAAGTAACTTTCGATTCTATTTCAGGTTTAAAGCCACAAGAGTACGATTTAGGCGTAATAACTCAAACTCTTCCGAAATGAAAATAATTGCAGAGAAGAGATATCAAGTATCAAATTTTTCTTGTTCTTTTTTATATGTTTATTATATTCCATTACTCGAATAAACTTATATCAATGAATGCTGATTTTTTTTTTTTGCTTGCCCACCCTAGGTTAAACCTTGTTGTTTTTGGCCCAAATTAGCTTTTGAGTTTGACACCCTTGTCATACCATGTATTTTATTATCAGCGTAAAGACGATCGCATACAATAATATTAACTGTAACTACTTAAAATCAATCTGAATTCGAACACCATGTAGTAGTTCTGAGGGGCCTGATTCAAAATTCTCTTCAGCCTTTTTAAATATGGGAACCCTTTAGTGGATAACGTGTCTACACACGCGTCAGGGCCTGTATTTGGGAGCCCTGCATCATTAGATGGCTGATACGTTCTCCTGAATTCAAAACCAGAGGGTAAAATGGGATTTGAGAAGTATCCGTGAGTGAATGATGTATTTACATCGCACTAAAGCAACACTGAGAACGCTTGGAAATGAACTGCTAATTTTGAACCACATCAAAATCGGGAATATTCATACTGGTACTATACTCACCTTTAAATTACTCCAACGTGAAGACTTTGAGCTGGACAATTTGCAATAGCATGCACCTGATCCTCTTCGTGGCGGGTTCACTCAGTTTATAGAGATAGAAGTAATCTACTGCTATAAAGGCATGCAAACATGATAAAAATTACGTATAAGATTATCAATGACATCTTATCCATGGCTCGACACCCGGATAGCCAAAGATATTGAACCAGAAGTTTCACACCACCCTTACTTAGCAACCAAACTCTTCCTAGTTTTAGACCACCTAATTTACACAGAGTTTTTAATTTCCGATCCTGGACTTGGCTCTGTCCGCTGCTTTTGGGGTCTATGGAAAGTTCTGCGTACATGTTATAGATTTTCTACAGACTCTAAAAGGTTTAGAGAAAATTGTGAGTGCTTTCGACTAATCCAAATTGCTCTCTAATGCAAAACCCTACTAGAACATGTATTTCAATCAAGAATATCAATTGCTTTTTATTGTTTCAAACCACATAACCTTACATATACAATGCAGTAGAAACCAAAGAAGGTAAAAGAAAGTTCATGCTGAATAGCAGGGAAGTCTCAGAGACTTATTTGTGAAATTTTAAGTCACTCAGCCATGTGTCGGGAATCAAGGAGCGGTGTTCAAAATTTTGGAGGGCTGACACGCCAAAGAGCTATGCATAGGGCGTTCGAAAGTTAAAAAACTGTTTATCTATTACGTTTATCCAAATCAACGGATCTTCCTATTTTTCTTAGTGCTGTGTAACAGCTTATAAAAATATCTTTAGAATCGATTTCACGAGGATAGAATAGTCAGTATGTTAAATGCTGAAGGTCTCATCTGAACTGGTATAACCATTGTGCCACATCCACATCACGTCAGCATAAGAGCCCTGATAGATTTCATAGATAGCCCTCAAAATGTATAGCGATATAGATAATACACATTTGAAATATTTGAAGAAGGTTATAAAATCAAACGAAGGAATGCAACATCAAAATCATGTTATTTATATGATTATTTATTTCTGTGTGTAATGTTTCTAACAAAGATTGCTCATCTATCTATACTATAAATATATGCTAGCAACAACCTCCAGGAACTCGAAAATACTAGAAATTTAAAACAGAAGAGGGTCCAGAAAGACTCGTCTTTATACCAACAAGTCAAGATAGGCTAGAGAACAACTCGAATTAATACTAGTGGCACCGGAAATATCTCCTGACCCTGAAGAAAAGTGGAGCTTTTATACGGCAGTCTCACAAAAGCGCGAGAAGAAGCCTGGTATTGCTTAGGCATAAGCCTGAATGAACTCCTGATTTCTTTCAGACCAGATGACCTAGGAGTTCTATCAAAGTTGATTGCGTGCCACGGTAGACTAGGTCAAGGTTTATCGGATCGTGGCTGGTGTAACAAGAGTTCGAGCCCAGTACCACTAAAGACCCGTCGTAGGGGATCGATGCGTTAAACTGTCAAGAGCTCAACCGTCTCCCGTGGGTGGTATTTAGAGAGGGTGAGCTCAGGTTCGTCCTCATTACTCGACCATGGTTTAAAATGACGAGGTCCATCGAAAGCCCTCTGTAGACGAACAGTATGACGTATAAATATTCCAATCTATTCTACTCAACCAAGGGGATCATTCGTTGAAAGTAGAGACCAGGGCCTACACTCTCCTCAGCAGCAGTCCCGCTGCTGAACGGCCTCTTCATTACCATCAACCACGGGATTCTTTTCTTTCATTTTAACTAACTTGATTATAAATGTAAATTTTGAGAAATCGTAGAGAAATATCTACGTTTGAATATTTAAGAAGTAGCAAATCTTTTGATATACATATACAGAAAATGTATGTCTGTTCAGAATAGATTGCAGACGTTGAAGCACATTACCAAGAGTAAGCAACGTTAAAAGATCTATGCTTAGATTCCCTTCTAGGCAGATTATTTAAAAGGTCATTCACTGAAGTTCTAGTAAGAGTATTTTCCTTTGGTGGTGTATTCATTTCAATCGAAGAGAGTTTCAGTGAGATCAATTTGCATATATTAAAGAAGACGTTCAAAATGTTTTCCTATTGTCATTTAAATCCGGTTGACTTATTCTTCTGAAGTGTTGCTCTAAATTCAAGAAACAAAATGCATCCTTTCTTTGTAAAACAAAATCACAAATGCATTTGGGCAATAATTTACTAGTAAAAAGCACTTAAAATTTAATTTTATAAAAATATCTTTATATAATTATTTAGTATCATACCGTGTCCCCAACCTTTATCTTTGCGGACCGATCAACGTTTGATATTTCAACTATACTTCGTGAGGGTAGGATGTTGGATGTTTTGATTTAATAATTTTAATTTAATTGTATTTGAATGATTTATGAATTAAAATACAGTTACACCAAAAAATGAATATAATGGGATTTAACATGAGATATAAAATGTCAATGGAGAAGTCACACAAACCTAGAGAAATGCACCCAGGGTTAAAATGGAAACATTAATGTTCCTTGGAGGCCTGGTGCCTATTTGACTCCATGACCGATACCTTCACACGGCCTGGTTGATCTTGATCCATACGGATCAAACACTAAAAGTAAAAGAAAAATTTGAGGCGAAGAGGAGGCACAGAAACTTAATATCTTATGGTTGAATCTAAGCTAAAAATGTCAATGAAATTCTTCCGCTTAAACTAAAATAGAAATTTTTATTTTAACAACAATCGATAACATTAATGCCGTGAATAGTAATTAACTTGTTTGGATATATTAATCCGAAAAGGAGAGAATTATTGTCCCTACATATAATGGCTGAGTGGTTGGTTTGTCGCTTGGCCTTCTGCACCCAAAGAGAGGGTTTGGACCGTCGGTGGATTTTCGTGATGCGAAAATCGACAGCAATAAGTGTCGTATGATTATACGCATGTAATAGATCCGTAGAGTGACTGTTTGCCAGGGCGCTCTCTGCAACAAACTTAGCACAGGTCTGCACGTCAGAGCTCAGGTGCCTTCCTCTGTGGAGGAACTGGGCGTCAAATTACCTGCGGCGATTGGTATACGCCTATATGGCGCTGCACTAAAGAAGGATACCTCCTGGGGATGTATCTGCAATGGTAAAAATACTAATCTGCAGCCCCACCTCTCGACAAAAAAAAATTTTACATATCGCATACGTTATCAGGGACGTCTTAAGGCTTCTTGAGGCCACGGCCCTCTACACTAATGTAGGCTCACCTAAGACTCTTAAAAGTAGACAGCACATAGCATACCTAGTTAAATACTCGTACAAACAATAACCCGAAACAAATAACAATTATGAATTCATAGTCGCAAATACCGGCTCGACCAATTGCCGGCTTTTGACTGAATGAGTAATGATGGAATATGGTGGTAGGCTTAGGCCCAATGGTGTAACGTATTACACATCGAGGGAGGGGGCAGGGGCCTAGTACCCAAAGCCTGACTGCCACCAAGTATCTACCCTTGTAAACCTAGCTTGGGGCCTGACTCTGACTTTACAGGGGCCCAAATAAGCCCGTTACGCCACTGCTGAGGCCTATACACAGACTATGGTCATCACATGTAGCCAGCTGGACATACCAGTCCTGAACTCCCAAGTAGTTTTGAGATTGTTTCTTTTAATAGCTCCCAATGTGGGCAGTGATGTTTGTACTTACCACAAAAAAATGGTGTTAAGAGTTGAATTAATTTTATCTATTAAGATAAATGTCAGTTTCTTTTGTTAAACCATTCTCAAGTTCAAAAGTATTTCAATATACTTTTACTAGAAATAAATGGCCAATTAAAGGGTTGGATATTAATTTTATTTAATTTTTTCAACCATCGGATGAATAATTTTCTTTTTTGAAAATTATTATTATACTTTTTGTGGAAATAATAATTTATGTGTTCATCTCAGAATGAAGCCATCATTACCAGTACAAATTTAATAAGTTCTAAATACTCTGCTGTAAAGTTTATCACGCATGCGAAGTTCAAAATGCATTCTAGAAAATAATTGTAAATAATTAAGTATATATTAAGCAATTTATGCTTTTTAATTTCTAATTTTTACTTCCTCAATAATTTCATACAAATTTTTTATTACAGTGAAAATCAGAGTTAATATTTTGAAAATCTGACGAGTTTTTCAACATATATATTACGATTACTAGAATCTAAATCATTTCAGAGAAAAGAATATTTATTTTACAACCATTAATGTTACATATCTTTTCTTTTTGAGTGTTGCACTTAAAGATCTTAATCGTTATTGAATGGTTTTTGCAACCACAAAACTTTTTTTTTTGTTATTTATTTCTTTTCCCTATACGTGAACAAATGATTACTTTAAAACATTTCCTTAAAAAAAAAAGGAAAAATCACAACAATTAGTGTTGACACAATCTTTTGTGTTTTTTTACCCTAAACCAAATTTGAATGGGTTAATAGTATTCCCGAAAGAAAGAAAAAAAGAACACTTTTGTTTTTGCTGTTCGATGAAACACTTAACTAACATTTTACTCTTAATGTTTCTAGTTGAAATGCAGAACGTGCGTCGAGTTGTGTTGAAGAATAAATCAGCTTGAACGATCTGATTAAAATTTTACTTTTGAAAACGATTTCTTTTCCTTTGCATACCAAATAGATCTCGTTTATTAGAACTGACCGTAGAGGTTAACTCAGAAACTAGTATTCACGTATATTTCTCACTCCTTCTAGATTAGACTATGAATGATTCCAGATTAAGATTCTGAGGATGGTTTTGAAGGCTGCCAACACACAATTGAGACATCCACTTAGTATTTCGTAATCAAAAGAGCTAAGAAGTGTTTTTAATGAAATCTTGCGATTGTAAGAATAAGATTTATAAAACTTAATTAACTCGGAAACTTTGCGTGGGAAAATAGATCTTGGAAGAGAAATTAGGAATGCTTATTGTAATTTAGTTTAATATTCTTGATGTGTTAATAGACTCAGGTGAAATTTAATGTGTAATTTTAGTTGGCTTGTTAGTCTGTATTCTGAAATATTACCGCGTAGTAACTGGAATATGTAAAGAAGTACGATACTTCGTACAAAGATAGTACTTAACTGGAAAAATATCAGGTAAAAAGAGAAATATATCACATTGCAAGCGTTGAATCGTGTAAGTTTGGTACTTACATATTATACCGTTGACCCATTTCGCTAAACGAAAAGATATCGCCAATTAAAAAATGTTGCCAAATGCTCTCGTCGCTATCATTATTGTGTTTGAACATGCAGAGAAAAGGTTTCCACTATTGGCAGAAAATCGAGGTATCTCGCAATGCTTTTTGAATTGATGAATTTGGCTGACGAAAAAATATTCAGGGGAATCAGAACTCTAATGTAACTAAATATCTTTAACATGAAAGGTTACGAAATTTGCAACATAATTACTCGGCCATCGTGGTTGCTATCTATATGGAAGTGCTATTGTATACGACACTGATACTATTTTATCATTTCTGCAGAATTTTTTTCTAAACAAAAGATGAAAAAATGCAGAAATTTCTCAGTTTTCCTTATCCCAAATAAATTTGCAAATTATGCTTCTCTTTTTCCTACTAAATACTGAATATTGTGGTTTATATTTTTTATATATTGTATTAAGGTCTTACATTAAGGAGATTAGTTATTTCGCATTGAGATAACGTGATGATGAAACATAAGGATTCCATTTTTCAATTCTTACTATTAGCTCGCACTCTCTCTATATTTATCTTGTTCAAATTTTCAGTCATTAATAAAATGCATTTTAAAGCACCCAATTGAGCTGAAATTTTATATACACGCTCGTTTTGGATGACAATACAGTAGTTTAATTGTAATTAATAAAATTAATTGATTAAAACTAATTATTCAAAGAACTACAAATATAGCCACGTTGTCATCATTTTTGGAGACTTAGCGATCATTTTGGTGACTTGTGTCAAAACTTAAAAAAGTAAAGAGCTGAAATTTTCTATACACTATTGTTTTGGGTAACAATACGATGTTGTTGTTGTCGTGTATGACAAAGTGCAAAGGTGTATATAACAAAATAAAGATATAGTCAAATATTGCCAAAGGCGTGAATCACTGCTGTGGCAACATCCATGGCACGATCCGAGTATAGGATGTCCATGCTGTAGTCATTGTCTATTTTAAAAAGGGCACCAACAATGGAAGGACAGCTAAAAAGGTGTTTGGGATCCAGTTGCGTGCCTGGGCAGTGCCTGCATTCCACATATGATCTGGATCCATCGGGCAGAATCTTCATGCACTTAAAATGCTTTGTCCTTAGTCTGGTTATTGTTGTTGTAATTTCTCGGCTATTATTTAATTCTGGCAGCGAGAATTTTTTTCGTGGGTTTGAGTGTTTTGCTACTGCGTTGGTATCAAAGACCGTAGTAGATGAAATTACAGGTTCAAGTGTTCTGGCTTCATTGGCAAGGAAATCGGCCATCTCGTTCCCTTCGATGTTAACATGGGCCAGGATCCATTGGATACGATAATTTAATTATAATTAACTAAAAAACATTGAATGAAATTAATTATTTAAAGAATTACAGATACAGCCACGTTGGCTTCATTTTTAGCGACTTGGGTCAAAACTTAAAAAGATTTTTTCCCCTCACTTTTCAAAGCTGAACAGTTGAACTGAAAATTTATATACATGATTGTTTTGGATAACAATGCGATACTTTAATGATAATTAATAAAAATTAGTTACCTCTTATAATGTGATTTTGTCATATGTATATACAAATTTATATTATATATATATATATATATATATAATTGTAACTATTTAATAAAAAGTAACTGAAATAAATTATTTTTTGTTGAAGTAGGAATTGACTTAAGAATTTTTTTATATTACTTTTTTACAGCCTACAAAAGCGAAAAACCTTTTGTTTATCCTCAGATTATGAGTCAGTCATTTATTTTATCAGTTGACGGGATAAAGACTGTAATGTAAGCCGTAAAACGTTTTATTTTCCAATATTTTAGATATATTTCAAAATTATCAATTTCTATACAGCCATTGGATTGAAAACTAATTAGCAAAACTCCATTTTCTAATTCTACTAATAACGTGAATGGAAAAAAGTAATTTTTCTACTTGTACTCCGAAAATATCTTTTCTCGAACAAGATTTTAATGATCAGTGTCTATCAAAGATTAAAATTTCTTTTTTGAAAATTGCTTCCAAAAATCTCAAGAATACACATCCTTTTCTAAAGCCGAACATAACTTACATAAAAATAAATTTGCATCGTTAAAATAATTATTTGATAAAAAGAAAGAACTGCGTTTTTAGAAAAAAAAAAAAAGAAAAAATATAAATTAAGCTGAAAGTAGAGGAGTACTTTTCACACATCATATATAATAAGGTAGACGTAGAACATTATAACATATTCCAGTTAAATCTCAAAACCATTTCATATGATGTTTACTTTTAAATTTACTTTGAGTCAATTGAAGGAACACTATCTTCTTATCATCCAACTCAAATACCAAAGAACAAATTCCAAGAATAAAGAATATACAGTGGACCCCAAAAGTGTTCGTACACTTGCAATTTCCTATAAAATTTAATGTTTTCGACTCATAAAAATTAATATATTGTAATTGTAATTTTTTTTATGATATCTGCAACTTGTTCTTAATAGAATGACAGAATTATTTTTTAAAAATTATATAACTATTATTTTTAAAAATTTATAATCAAAAAGCTATTGAAAAATTACGCCACAAAAGTCTTCGTACACCTAACAAAAATCTCAACTTGGTTTTAAATATTGTATTTCTTTCTTACTTTATACTTAGTAGGACATCTTTTAGTGTCCACAATAACTTTTAAATGTTTTGGTATAGATTTAATCAGTTTTTTGTAATTTCTGCATCGGTTTTCCTCCATGCTTCTGTTATTATTGTTTTTACTTCCCATTATGCATGTTTTCTTTTTTTTTTTTTTAAATCAAATTTTCATCAAATATGTTCTACTGGGCTAAATAAACTGATTGAGGAGGTTTTTTTCAGAATTTTGGACGGTTATAGAGACACCAGCGGCGTACATTGAGAGCAGAGCGCTTGGCGTCTTATCCTGTTAAAAAATGAAGTAGTCTGCTATATCCAAATTTTCGCCAGATTATTAAAAATTTCACTTTAAAATAGTTAAATAGAGCTGATGATTCACAATACTATCAAAAAATACCAAATTACCTAATTTTGAGGCCGATTTACGCCTCCACGCAAGAACATTTCCATCTCCATGGTTCATTGATCGAATTTGATTCTTGGGATTAAGTTTCAGAAAATTCAAAATTGACAGCAAATTCATTAGGATGACGGAAAATTAAACATTTTTGGTTCTGATGGGCATATAATAGTTTGTAAATGAAAAAATGAGGAATTTAATCCCTTGAATTTATGTGGAACAAGAACTCCTCCACCTCCATGCTTCAGCATAGAGGTGGAGAAGTTCTTGCGTGGGGGTGTAAATCGATTTTAAAATTAGGTAATTTGGTTTTTTTTATGGTATTGTGAATCATGAGCTCTATTTAAATATTTTAGAGGAATTTCAAACTATCCGCCCAAAATTTGGATATTGGAGACCACTTCATTTTTTAACAAGATAATGACACCAAGCACACTTCTCTCAATGTATGCCACTGGTGTCTCAAGAACTGCCTCAAAATTCTGAAAAAACCTCCTCAATCAGTTTATTTAGCCCAGTAGAACATATTTGATGAGAATTTTATTTTTGAAAAAAGAAAACAGGACATATAAACACATAATGGGAAGTAAAAACAATAATAACAGAAGCATGGAGGAAAATCGATGCAGAAATTACAAAAAACTGATTAAATCTATCAGAAAACATTTAAAAGTTATCGTGAACACTAAAAGATATCCTACTTAGTACTAAAGTAAGAAAGAAATACAATACTTAAAGCTAAGTTGAGATTTTTGTTAGGTGTACGAAGACTTTTGGTGGCGTAATTTTTCAATAGCTTTTTGATTATTAATTTTTAAAAATAATAGCAATATCATTTATAAAAAAATAATTATGTCATTCTATTAAGAACAAGTTGCAGATATCACAAAAAAATTACAATTCCAAAATATTAATTTTTATTAGTCGAAAATATTAAATTTTATAGGAAATTGCAAGTGTACGAACACTTTTGGGGCCCACTGTACTTGTTATTTCAGCAAATACAAGTTCTATATGTATTCATTCCAAAATTATTGTTCTATTAAAATTTATTCAAATAAGAATAATTTTTTAGTGTATGCAATGGAATTATTACAAAAAAATCTTTCTAACATTGGATTACATAATGTCTTTCTCTTTATTAAATATTCAAAAAAAAAGTTTTATAACGTTCGTTCAAATATATACTTATATCAAGATTGTCCGAACGACATAGAATTTGTTTTTAAATATGATAAAATAATAAGTTTCGTGATAAATAAATCTATTTATTAAAAAATTCTGCATCTAGCTCAAATGGAATAATTCATGAATTGATGTAAACATATAAAAGTTATTTGTCAACAATGGAATGAGAATGTTAGTTTTTCCTCGAAAACTATTGCTATTTGAAAGAAATATGATTCAATTCATTCTAAAAATAAATTAATATTTATATTTACATAAATCTGCAATTATATTTTTTTCCTAACTTATATTTTAAAATTTGTAATTTATTCGAAAAATATCTACTATAAACATTGACTTATGTTAGAAAAGTTTATAAAACCAAACGATAATAGATTTTTTGGAAAAATATTTATTTTAATATTAATTTTCTTTTGCTTGCTTGATTGATTGTATATTAACATCTCACTCAGAAGTTGTATCACGAACGTTCTTTTCCTTCACAATATCAAGAGACCAAAGTGATACAATTTGGTGCGAAATCCTTTTTGAAAAATGTTTTAAATTATAAAAAAATATGCCTCATTTGTGTAAGTTAAAAACTGCTTGAATTTAGAAAGAAATTGACAAATAAAAAAGGCAATTTTACTTGAGAATAAATTTTTTTGCTGTAAAATTTAGGGGCGAAAAATTGCTTTCTGAAATTATTCGCAATATTAAACTTAACGGGAGATTTGAAATAAACTTAAGTGCGCCAAATTTATCCTCGTAACACGTGTTTGTTGAAGGAAAAGCACTTAAGAAAACAACATTTATTTATAATTACACAAAACAATATTTTATACTAGAAAAAATGCGTGTTAATGTATTATAAGTATATTAGATTGAATAACCGTGTCTGAAATATTAGGAATAAAAATATTGAAACGAATGTATTTATGGAAGTAAATAAGAGAAATTAAAATAACTCAATGGACTAAATTTATGAGACGTCATAATCACATGACAGATGCAATCACGTATTTACCACCGGCCAATTCATAAATTTATGTGACGTTATAATCTTATGAAAAATGCAATCATGCGTTTCCAGCCGATCAATTCATACATTTATTTGACGTCATAAACACGTGGCAAATGCAATTACGTGATTCCAACCAATCAATGCACGAACTTCGCTGTTGCCAACTTTTGCTTTTTATGTAAATTTTCTTTTAAAAAGCACATATTTATCGATAATAACGTACACAGGGAAAAAATGCATTCGACTTAAAAATACGTTTAAAATATAATTTTCCTTAATTTTGAAAATTCTTTTGAAGAATCTAAAAATTTAAACAATTTTACTTACTTATCAAATCTGAAATCTTGTCTAAATTTTAGAAGCAGAACACAACATGTACAAATCTAAAGTCCTAGTTTCATTGAAGACCTGTGATTATATTTATCATGTGATAGTGGTGAATTTAGCCCAATGCAAGTAGAAATGGGCATTTCGGATGGAAATGTAATGTTCAGATTTTACAGTAATTTACTAAAATGCTGAAAACGATCATTTTTAGTACATAAGTCGACATTCAAATTGAATTAATATTCTCAAAATAGATTTATTAAACAGCATATATTGAAAATGCATTTGTATACATTAGACACACAACTTAAATTCACAGGAACTTTAATTGCATAGCTTACCCTCTCTGGAACAAGTGATTAGGATCAGAACCGCAATATAAAATGTTGAACGTAAATAGCGGAAGTTATAATTTGTTTGTTTCTCGAATTTGCTGTTAGCTCGGTCAGACGTCTAATGGTTCATTAGAGAGTATTTTGAGCTAATTTCAAATGATCAGAAACGAAATGTAAACTTGATTTGTTTGTTTTTTACAGTTCCTTCTACTTCCGATGTCCGTTATGTTTTCTTAGTGTGTAATTTCAATTTTTTTTCCTTAATACAGATAAAAGATATCTGATCGTTATAAATATTCTTACAAAATTCTGTCTGTTACCTTTGAAATTATGTATCCATTTTGCTTTGTGTAATTTATTTTCAATTTCACTAAACAAAACAAAGACTATGGAATATTATTTATTAATGATATAATAAACAGTTATTTTGCTAATGAAATTGCCGGAATTGTTCATTACAACAAATCCTGTAAAATGTGGATTCTTTCAACATTCTCAATAATATGCTTGTTCTTGCGGGAGTGAAAAAAGTTTTAGCTAGGAACTGCTTACAAATTTAAGAGGCACAGAAGTGCTTTTTTATGTAGCTATCATTCGCTGCTGTGTTCTTCTGGAAATAGGGGGTGATACAGTGGCGTAACGGAGAACATTTGGGCCCCTCCCCCCTGAAAAGTCAGGTTTTGGGCCACCAAGTTGGATTTTACAAAGGGTAGGTACTTGGCGGCAGTCAGGCTTTGGACCCCTAGGGCTCTGCCCTCCCCGATGCAGGGGTTGCGGGGGTGTATGTTACGCCATTGGGGCGGCAGGCCTAAATGCAGCTGGATTCCAGCATTACAATTAACATCGATAGAGTTCAAGTAAAAGAAAAATGAACTTTAATCCAAAACAAACAAATATTTATTATGATCGACATGGGTAATCAGTATCAATAATTTTTCAATATATTTTGAATTAAAGCACCTTACACAAAGAGGCTCTTAATACGACAAGAGACACTTTCGTACGACAGGGATGGTACGTCCGCTCGGTATGAGTGAAGTCGTAGTAGTGATAAGTCGTAGGGGGCGCGACAAGCGACAATGGCGGAAGTATACAGGGTACCAATAACCCTAGAATTTGTCTTTTTGATAATTCAAGGTTGCTCAGAGAATTATTATTCAATAGTATTAACCTTCCCTTGTTGTTATGTGGTTTCATAGACTCTAAGACCACCATCATAAGTATTTATTTTCACAGTTCTTTTTTTTATACTGAAAATAACACAACTGTATTTATGATATAGAAAATACCTTTTAGCTAAAAAACAGAGAAAATGATATATATATTTTTAAAAAATGAGTTTTTTTTTTTACTTTCACACAAGCACAATCTTTTAGACTGCACCACGCGGAAGTTGTGTAATTATATAAATCCATAGGTTACACATAGACTTAAACATAATATTCTTATATACGTCACTTAAGTATTTTTAATAATGAAATATGACGACTGTAATTCTAATAAGCTTACATTTCTAACGGAATACGGAAATGATGGTATGAAAGTAAAGAATTTTTATTTGGTTAAAAATGAAACACACATGGATAAATTTGGGTAAAAAAGAAACATTTCAAAAATTTCCATTAAAATTAGTAAGGAAATAACATTTCGGATGAAATAGTATTTTTATGATTCAGCTTTGTTGAATGGATCATGTGAAAATATTTTCTTTGAATTTATAACTTTTAAAAAACTATTTTGAGCTGGTCTTGTGTATAATATGAAATTATATATCTTCATTTATATTTAATCACATCTGTTGTTGAAATGTTTAAATATCGATCACCGAGTTGAACTAGAAATCTGAAATCGAAAGGACACTTTTCAGTTCAAGGATGCCAAATTCTTACACAGAAATTACAGCATAATTTCCATCAATCAAATTTATGGAAATTATTAAGGTATCCGACTACCCTAAAATTGTGAATTTTTTCAAAAATTGACAATTTTTTTTATAATTTTATTTTATAAACCATCTTATTAGCTTTATAAAATTACCAAGTTTATTATTTTCTGCTCACTAGAACAAAAACTACAAGTGTTTTAGTAAAAGCAGATGCCAAAATTTAAGCAAGATGCCATACTTTAAAACGCATTTTACTTGAAATGATTTTTTTTAAATGCTCAAACGAAAACACAGTGATAGCTAAAAAAGTTTTGAAAATAATGAATTGAAATTTTTGTGTGTTTGTTCCGTATATTCTGTGTGTTTAACCTTCAGATTTATCAATCACCGTTTTATTGCAAAATTTACAGTCCCTTACGTTAATATAATCACTGTTTTTTTTAAGCAATTTCATATAATAATTAAGATAAAGTGCTCTAGTTTTTGTAAAACTTAAGATACCTCTTATCCAGACGGTCATTTCAAAAATGAATAACATAGCAACACATCAGAATTGAAAAATTGAAGATCTGTTTATAAACTTTTGGTACAGAATGGGCCCCGTTTATGTTATTTTTTGTAAATTGTTACCCCTTTTTTTTTAATAATAATTTCTTTTTATCATCTTAATTTTAGCCTATTTTTCTTAAACTGTATTAAACAAATCTAACCCCCCCCCCCCAAAAATACCCATATCTCCTTTAAAAAAAAAAAAGCTGTCGCAGTAGTCGGATACCTTAATCTTATTTTTTGGAAAAAAAAAATAATCTCATTTTTACATATTAGAGACAAACAGTACTACTTCGTTACGAAAAATAGAACATATTTTCAAAATTTTATTTTGCAATTTATCGCAAAATTCAACAATAAATATTCTTAAGCCTAAAAACAATTTTTCGAATGTTGAATAATCCGGTAAAGACATGCAATTTGCGTGCAATCGAAGCTGTTGTTCTTCCAAGTCACACAAACAAGCGTCAAGGCAAGGATGAGATTTTAGAACGAAAAACAAAATGTCTCCAATCACTTGTTTTAAGGTTATCTTCTTCTAGTTGACAGTGATGAAGCAATATGGTAGATATTTCGTACTTTACGAGCGAAACGAATCTGAGTTAACTAACAGGATGTTGCAACTTTAGCCATACATAAAAAAATAAATAAATAAAATCTCTGTTTTCTCATATATTGAAACCTTGGTAATTTAAGAATTTGTTTTTTATAAACCTGTCTTTCAGAGTAATGTTTCAATTTGAGTTTCCTTGTGGGATCGTGGGATGCCAATTAAAATTTAAAAAAGTGATTAAACTTTTCATTTCAAAATAGTTTTAAATGAGGAATTGAATGAGTCGATGTGTAAAATGCCTTATTATTTTAAAATGTTTATGTGAGTTTGGAATTCCCAAGATTTTGAAATCTGTAATATTTGTTGAATTTTTAAATGAAATTCAGGCTCAAGTGTAGCATAGGGGGAGGGATTTGGCGATTTTTGTACAGATATCATGGTGAGATAACGAATTCATTCTGGCTTCCGGACACTTATCGCTAAGTCAAGTAGCTTGGCGATCGATTTTGGTCACCAAAAGAAATTGACATCGCCAAGGGCCCCCCTATACTACACTTTAACCGAAATTCATTATGAATTTACTTTGATTTTTTAAAATAATGTACATAAAATGTTTTCAAAAAATATATTTACATTTTTTTTCTGTGTAATTAAGATATTTTGAAGTATTTTCGTGTATAAATTGCTGCTTTCTATTGAAAATATTGTTTTTGTAAAATTGCTATTAGCATCGAAACATAAATAATTTGACACGTATAGGGAAAAAAAATACTGATCAATTTTTTTCTGAAAAAACAATCTTCAAAATATATTTCGGTTGTTAAGTTTTCAAGTAAATTAACAAATTGACAATAATCCCATGTGCACATTACTTCTTATCATGCAATAAGGAACATATTTTTAAAAAAATGTTATGGTTTTCGAGTAAAATGTAAATGGTAAAACTATTTTAAAAAATTACTCAGAAATATTACTACACATTCTAAAATGAAAAACTCATTGAAAAAGAGTGTCTCAACACAAAACAGACGTGAAATAACGGGAGGTGTAATTCTTTAAATCAAATAGATCTTCGATGTCGTAATGGGCCATGAAGTGAAAACTAAACAAAAAAAAGTACAATTCATAGTTACGAATTCGAAATTTAAAATTAGCAGGAGCATAATCGATATTTTAGTGACATTTTGTTAAATTGTTGGCAACGAGTTGTAGATTTTTAGCAGTGAATCATAGGAATAATTTATTTTCCTGCATATTCTGTTTGAGACTCCTATATTGAGGAAATGAATTGTAATAATGTGACACATTTTTCCATCATTTCTCACCATTGATTATTTTTTAAGGCTCATTTTAATAATAATAGAACATTTTTTGAGAATTATTTTAATTAGTTCAGAAAAAAAAATTATAATTTTTAAAAAAAAAATGTTTACTGAATCGTAAATATTGGAGTTAACTATATTTAAGAAGGGGGAGGGGTTGTGAATCTTTCTACTTATCATTTAATTTAACATAGAACTATTTTTTTTTTATAATTTTTTTCTGTTATTTGAACATCAATTTGAAGTACATTAATTTTTTAAATATTCTTTGGTATTTTACAAGGAAATGTCTTGACTTAGGGGTATTAAATGAATTGTTAAAACATTTTTAGGTATTTTTTTTAATGTTCTTTAAATTCTTTTAGGATATTTGACTGAGCAATGTCTTGACTGGGGAAGAAGTCAAACTAATTTTCAAAATATTTTTAGGCATTCCTTAGGGTTCTTAAAATTCTTTTATTTGATGTGACATGGCAATGCCCATATTTAGTGACGTAAACTCTATTATAACTTAAATTAAGCCAGTCAAATCAAAACAAAGAGAGTTGTATGCTACTCTAGGGGGTGTACGACACGAAAAGAACAAGGATCATAACCTCCTATCATTAAAAAAGCGCTCGTAAATTATACGTCTATTTCAAAAGAAACACGCTTACGTGATTTTTTCCAGTGTGCAAGCATATTTTTAAATATCATCCTAAAGACTGATTGGATTCTCAGAACCTCTCCTAATTGTACTGTAGAGAAAAACTACAAGGACTTAATAGCTGTATAACGAGTTGAATTTCTGTTTTTGTTCTTAATGCTTTCCTTTACTTAAGCATGAAGTAACGTGACTGTAAATTAATAAAAGGGTTTTGCTTTAAATATACAGCGCGGCATGCAAAAGCGTGCCTTTTGAAATAAATAAATACTTTGCGAACGAGATGGACATCCAAAGATCTTTCAAAGAATAATGAAAGTGGGTTATTATTAATTGTTTTATTGGACATAACGCCACTAGCGTTAACTGTGACCGGACGTTAGTGTTTTCCGGAGCCGCTTTCGGTTTCGTTTTACAATGAGGGATGTCTTTAACTTCCATCTTTCTTTTTATGACCTAATCCCGCCTGTCTGGAAGAAAAATGTGTTCTTCTTCGTATGTCATCTTTTCAAGCATTTTCAACACGAAACGTCTGAAGTCCAAAACAAAATAACATTTTTGGAGAATTAGAACACACGAGAAATGCATTGATTTGATCTTTGACTAGAAGGCTCTTTTCGAATAATAATTATCTTTTGTAAGCTTGTATTCTTTTTGTTCCATTCTGTTCAGGAAGAATAAAAATATTTAAATTTTTCACTGAAAGTTATGCACTGAAGCATATGTCCGTTGCTGACTTAAGAGAATTTGTTTATATGAAAAATTTTCCCCTGGAGCTAACATAGATTTCTTCGCAATCAGTTACAACTGTTATTTTGAAAAATATGATACGCATTTATTTTTTATGAAAAGAAGCCTTTAACTTAATATTTCAAATTACATTTATTTAATGCTTCGGAAAAAATTAAATAATACATTAATCTTGAAATGGTTGCTGTTTAATAATCTATTAAGACTGCTTGTGTTCGAAAGCAAAGTCGAACTAGATTCTAGAAATTCATTTGCAGCTCTCCACTTAAGGCGTCAGAAAATCTCCGTATTTATCTTGAGTTTTCCCCAAGCTCTCCAAGGATCTCAATTTACTTTCAAGTTCATCATAAAGCTAGGGTAAATCTGTCTTCGCTCTTCTGGTAGCAGCATTTTTCATAACAAAATTTAACAGGTCTCGAACGTAGATTTGTACTAATAAGTCTTCTCGTCCAAATCTTTCTTTCAGTTGATCTATCGCCTTTGGGTAATTTGCAGCAGTAGCAGGGAAACTTAGTACTAATCTCTCTGCTTTGGACCCTGGCTCCATCGATTGTAACAAATACTGCATTTTATCCTCTGCAGCAATTCCTCTATCTTGGAGTATCTTTTGGAATTGGCTCCAAAAGGTCAAATACTCTTTCGCCTCTCCATTGAACTTTTTTAGTTCGATTTTTGGGAGTTTAAATTTCCTTGATTCTTTATCGCTCGGAACGGTACACTCTTGCAACTTCAGTTCTATTTTGGTAGTAAGTTCCAAGAACTTTTCTCGGTAGATTTCAGCATCTTCCAAATCTTCAGCGAATAAACGCTCCCCATCATCAGACTGCAAAATTGTTTCTAAACAGATGTTTAAACTTAAAGTTAGTCTCCTTTTTTAAAACATATTTCTGAAAAAAAAAACTAATTGTAGAAAATTATGTAAGAAATACCTAGCTGCTGAAAAATGAAAATTTGTGCTAACATTAGTTGAGGCATGGGGATTGTGACGTTTGATTCAATAATGGTAGCGTGTTTGAAATATAATAATTTAGTTTAATTGTCACAGCTATTATTTACATTAATATACAAGTTTTCACTATGAGATGATTTTAGAGTCCAAAATAATTTTGTGAGGGAGGGATCTTGTTGATGTCCGTTCCATGCGAAGTTTCCGCTGTTCTCTCTCTCTGCGGTTGACCGACGTCCGCGCGTCCCCTTTCACCCCCACATCCGGTGGTGGCGAAATGCTTCCCTCGGGTCAAAGGTTGCAGGGGCTAATTAAGACACGTCCGTCGCAGTATATTAGCGACTGCAGGTGGTTTTGCACGTGTGGTCATCATTCTTCTAAAACTGACCCGGCCGTGGGAAGCAAGTCCCAGATGTCTCAAGGGGGGGGGGACGCACGTACGTCACAGGATATTTAAATGACTATAGTACAAGATCAATTTTCAATGTCTCAACTGACGGGACTGACTGTACGAAATAGCTTCGTCAGTGTATAGAAAAGTACCCAAAGGGATTCATGATAGTTGCAGGATTTTCTAAAAACGGTAAATTAAAAACCATTAAAGTCTCGAGTATAGCCTAAATTAATTCACTCTACAATCAGTAGAATATTTTAGAACCAATTTTTGAAGAAGAAATCCTACCTTTATATGGAAAGGACATTGATAAAGTTGAGTTTCATATGGACAAAGCGTCTAGTCACACGTCTAAGTCAACTGCCGCTTATAGGAAAGAAAAAAATCAGAAACAGAATGAAGTGAATCCTTTGATGAAATACATATAAAATCACCCTACGATTTAGCAATATGGACTTTAGTGCTTTCGGTTTATTAAAACGAGCCTTTTGAAAACGGCATCCAAAAACACTGAATGGAGAAAATTCGAGCTAGAACTATTGTATTCGAGCTAGATAGTATTGTCAAGAATGACTATCAGATAGAAGCAAAGTTCCACAAAAAGTATAGTGTTTATTGTAAAAATTATCTATCAAAATCGTTTCTATAAAGTGTGAAAGACCTTCTGCAAATTGTAAAAACTTCTGCAATTGATAGTTGTTGTTGTCGTGTGTTTCATACGAAAGATAGATGAACAGAAACATGCATTACAAACACAGAAGAATATAGACATTTATTACAAACTATTATCCCAACATAGAAAAAATGGGGTGCGCTGCTTTCCATTCGAGATGGGAATCCATTTCAGGCGAAAGTCCGACTTCTTTTCTCGAAGATGTATCCATGCCTTTTTCGGGATTCGAACCCGAGCCCACTCGATGACAAGCCGAGTGTCATAACCACCATACTGGCTGAGGGGGGGGGGCAATTGATGGTATAAAAATGGAGATGGTTTTAAAAGAACCATTTTCATTATTATCAACATTTTTTTATTTATTAAAGTACCAAAACATTTATTAAAAATCATTGTAATGATCTATTAGTAAAACATATTTCTATCCACCGTTTTCAAAAATACGTTTCTCATTTTTCGAAAATATTATTTTTAATTTGAATTGTTTTGCTTCGCACTAGCAACACATGTGCACTTCCATCCTTTAATAAAGCAGCAGAATACAAAGCCTGTTATGATTACGTTAACTGCCCGAAAAAACACGTGAAAAGATATTCTCTCTGATATCTGAAACAGTTAAAAAAGTCATTGATCAGAGTCGGTTAAAAACCATTACCCTGTGAGAGAGAGATTTTGTGATCTCTTTTTTAAAATCATTCATGCATATTTTATCCATAATCATTTTAGATAAGAAAAATGCAGTTATTTTTTTAAAAATTTTTAACAAAAAAAAAAACAACCTCTATGAAAAGTTTTAACTTCGTGCATATATCCTTCGTTCTCAGTTCAAAGTAATCGAACTGTCAGAAATTTGTTACAGCAACCATATTTTTTTTTTGTCTTTTCATTCCTAAATTCTGAATATTGATCTGTGAATGATGTCAAAATGTATTCCATTTTGTGCTAGTTCAAAGGAAATGCTCAAAGGTTCTTTCGTAAAAATCTAATATATATATTACATCTCTCCCTTTCTAATATATTACTGGAATATATATATTTTTTAATTTGGGAGATAATTCCTAATTAATATGAAAGGCTCACTTACTTTTTGATTGATTGATTGATTTATTGTTGATTAACGTTGCACTGCAAAAAGAAATATGAGAGCTATTGGCGACGGACCTTATGATTTTGAACCACAATCAAGAGACGAAGTCAACCTCTGTGCTGGAATTCTACTCTACAAAATTACCATGCTTCGCCTACGTGAGGACTTTGAGCCTTGAAAAATGAAAAGTACATCAGTCCCTCAACACGGTGGGTCTCAACACTGGTACTGAGTTCGCGTTCGTGGCGACAACTTTATGTGTTGAAAGTATGGAATACGGACTGTCAAGCTTAGAAATAGATAATTCGGGGGCTACGCGCCAAGCAAGCGTTTTTTGTCGATTTACATGGAATCCAAGTTGGCGGCCTGGCGGTAACAAATCGTCAAGAAAATATTTGTAAAGAAATTTTTGAAATATATTTCAAATAAAGAATGTGTAGGAGTAGATTAAAAATAACTCATTTCAATCAATAATGAATATCAATATAGTATAATAAGTCACCCATCCAGTATAGTGGTTAGCGACGCTGACTGCTATGCCATAGGGCCTGGGTTCGAATCCCGGAGAAGGCATGGATGTTTGTAAATGTACACTCATGTCCATAAATTTAGGATAATGAAGTTCAGGCAAAGAAAGAGACAGAAGCAAAACAAATTTGACTTATTTGTAAAGTCTATTTATTAAACAAAAGGTAAAGAGCAAAAAAGATGCTATATGTTTGACATAATTAATAAAAATTGCGATTTTTACTCCCTGGAGCAAATTTCAAAAAAATAACCTATTTACAAAAAACAGTAATAACATGGTTAGTATGATGGTTAATACGGAGTATGTCTCCCGGACGATGCAATACAGGCCATACAACGCCTACGCATGCTGAGTATCAAATTATCAATCTGATCTTGGGGAATATTACACCACTCATCAAGCAATGCCCTCCGAAGTTCCGGTAGACAGGTGGGAGGGGGTTGACGAGCTGCAATTCGTCGGCCAAGCATATCCCACACATGCTCTATTGGATTCAAGTCCGGTGAGTATGCTGGCCAATCCATACGGGTGATATCCTCCGATTGAAGGCATTCGTCTACAATGTTTGCACGGTGAGGACGGGCGTTGTCATCCATAAACAGAAATTCAGCACCCATGGCGCCCCGAAACAAGCGTACATGTTGTTCCAGAATGACATCCCGATAGATGTGGCCTGTCATCGTTACACTTTGAACATTCAGGTCAGTTCTGGAACCAAGAATATTTCCTCCCCAAACGAGCCATCCTGCACCACCGTAACGGTGTCGTTCAATGGTGGTAACAGGTACTTGGCGCTCTCCATATGAATGTCTGGCGAAAATCAGACAGCAAACTAAACCTGGACTCGTCGGAAAACATCACACAAGACCACTGTTGCGGTGTCCACAATGCATGCTCTCTACTCCAGATTAATCGCAGGCGACAGTGAGTTGCGGTAAGGGAACACATCTGACAGGCCTACGAGCATATAGACCAATGTGCCGTAAGCGTCTGTACACGGTCTGCCTTGAAACTGTCGTACCGGTAGCTGAAGAGAGCTGACGAGATAGGTCTGATGCTGTGCTCAGTCTGTTTCTTTTGGTAGTAACTGCCAAATACCGGTCCTCATTCGGCGTTGTAACTCGGGGCGACCTGCGCTGTAACATTTACTCGCATTACCATCATCTTGGAATCGATGCCAAAGCCTGGAGATGACACTCTGGGTGATTCCAAGTTCCTCGGATACGTCCACATTCCAGTCGTCCGATAATTCTACCACGTAAAAAATCATCCAAATGCTTCCTTTGTGCCATAACTATGTGGTTATTGCACTGAAAGGCTTTTAAAGCGCTTGTGAACAATTTTACTTCTTTGCCACCATTCCTTATATACCCTTCTCTTACACTCTCGTCATTGTGACGTACTATCCACGCCATCTGGTGGTTTCCTGTAATTTGCATATTCTTCTTCAAGATGTGTGTGATAATTCTACAGGTGAAATTTTTATTTTAGAGTTCAATTTCTGTGTGATTCTGAATTATCCTTAATTTATGGACATGAGTGTATATTGCCTTCGCAGCATGGAGGTACTCTAAATAGCCGTCGAGCCGCAAGTCCTTTTGTGAGGTTGGTGTAAGGGGCAGAGAGGTGGGAGGCCCCTGATCACTCTTAGGGTGTCCTCCCTCAAAATTGGGGTGGAACCGAGCCACATCGTGCTGTCACCTGCATGGAGCTCAAAGCTACGGCTAATGACATGCGTTCAATATAGCCCGATGCCATGAGGAATTTCAGGGGTCTCGTTCTGACTACGTCAGACAGGTGGCATTAGCAACAATAACGTAATGAAAAATATATAATAATAATAATAATAATATGTAATATATTATCATACAGTATAGTTTAATAGTAATAAATGATATATGATAAGATTCATATAATTTTTATATAATAATAATTATAAATAAATAACATTTGTAATATTTATAAAATACTAAAATAAAAAAATAATTATTATAAATAGATAATATAAAAAACAATTGTCACCTATAATAATAATAATATTATATAATATTATAAATAAAATAATTACATTATATGTATTAAAATGAATAATGAATATCAATTAATAAGTGCTGATAACTTGCAATATTCCGAAACTGCGAGTTCCTTCAATGAATTTCATCGAACAAGGAACGTTCAAACACGCATTATTAAAAAGTAAAATAAAGTATAAAAGTTAGACTTCAGCAATAATTAAAAGAGAACAGCACTCATTCTTTTAAAAAATATATCCTTATACTCACCAATAATATTAGAAATATCCATGTTCGTAAATAGCACAAAATACAACAGAAGACAAAAATAGTAGCTTAAAGAACAAATTCAATGGAAATGTTTAAATTTTTAAAGAAATCGAATTAAAATCGTCTGAAATTAATAAGGTTGCCGCGGAAAAATAACAAATACAAATTAACTCTTAAAACGTTATCCCCATGGCAACTAAATTGTCATAAGATAAAAATGTCTAGGTAACTGTATTGTAATGTTATCGCCCATCTTGGCGAACATAAACAAATACTTGGCGCGTAGAACCCCGATATTAAATTAGTACCTTTATTCGTGAAAATGTGTAAAACACACAAAATTATTTTTATAAAAATATGTGAAGTCCTTTTTTTTTAAAGTAATAGAAAACAGATGAGGACCTGGATTTATTTCTTTGCTTTAAAATATTTTTGAATTTGTTTTTGCTTCGCATAAAAATTCACAATAAAAAAAAAGTTTTTTTACGATTTGGAAAATGCAATGATCAAGAAAAATTTTAATGTTACTTTAGTAAAATAGGATATAATTGTTCGTTTATTTGCATCCAAAGCATTCAAGCGTGAATTTAGAATACCTTAAATATTATTTTTACTTATAGAGAGAACTATTGTACTGCATTTAAGAAAAAGGCTTTTTGTGTGTGTATATGTTTAAAATGCGAATTTCAAGATGTTTTTATTTGTTTAAATTCATTTTTTCCATTTTTTGTTCAAGAATTCTTAGAATTGTATTAAAATTGATTTTTTCACTTCATGAATAAGCACACATTTAAAAAAATAATTTTTGTAATTAAAGAAAAAGAAATGTGCTTTTTTTTCTTACAGTGTGCAAGCGTTACGGCATTTTATTTCGTAAAATGATATGCACTTGTTATGAGTTCATCAGTCGTGATGAAGTAATTTATTCCACGGGAGTGTGGAATGGATTAAATTTAAAATTATTATGTTTCAGAGTAGTTTAAATCTTTCATTAAAGTTTAAACCTTTAATGAAATTTAACCTTTTTTAAATCTTCAAATATAAAACAATTAAAATTTCTTTGCAAAATTTTTTTATAATGAACCTTCTATGTAGTATATCTTTTTTAATATTTATTATAAAATGTTAATACTACTTTAATTTTTTAACAATACTTATTTATTGAAAACTTTTTAGTAAAGATAATTTTATTCAGTAACTTTACATTTACTGATTGAAAAAATTTAATTTTTTAAAACTTAATAGCTAGTTTGATTCATTTTTTGACCGAAGTGAAAAAGGTATAACAACATTTTTCGAATTGAATCAAATCATGATTGTTGTTTGAAAATTGAAATTGGCACCATGTGTATTGATAAAGTGTATAAAAGTTTAACTGTTTATGAATAGGATATTCAGCATTACATTTTCTCATAAGTATTAAAAGTTTCGTAAAACGGTAAGATATTCAATTAGTTTAAGGATTTAGAATTATTCTAAATTAAATATGGAAACATTTCCATTTTTTAAAAAACCCATTAAACACATTACATTCAATACATTATTCAATATATTAACATAATTTCAACATATGATTATATATCTTACTTTTTTAAGCATTTATAGCTATAGAAAAAAATCATTTATGCTAACCACATTTAGCATTGAAATCTAGTTTTGTTAAATTACAACGGGTCATTGTATGCATACTCGTAAAACTATATGTAACACTTTTAAACTAAACCTCAAATAGTTTTAAGGTTCTGAGAGATATCATAAAGATAAACAAACGTCTAAGTTTGTATCATACTTACGACAAAAAACAAAACAGAGAGTCACTTTAAGTACTTTACCACATTTGACATAATTTTTGTATCTCGTGTAATAAAATTTTGTCCTACTTATGGTAAGCAAGAGAGTGAGAGAATCCACTCCTATAAAATAAAATCTGCTTCATCACATTCGAAAATGTTTTTGCTTTTCGTTACATTTGATCCTTTTTACCCAAATTCCCACGCATGAACGTTTTAAAATACCTCACTTGACTTTTTAATTTGCAATTCGAATGTTTAATTTCAAAAAGAATTCTGTCGAAGGTCAGCAACACATAGTATTAATATGCAACAACAGCAATTTAAATTCAAAGTCAAGATTCTGTGAATGACCGTAAAAATTGTTATCTTTAAAATACAGTGAGAGGAAATTGTGAGGAATAGTGATTTGAATATCAAGATCTTAAAAAAAAAAAAAAAAAAAAAAAAAAGAGTTCGTATACCAAAATGGAAACTAAGTAGGTAAACTTTTTGGAAAGTTGTATTTTTGTATTTCAAACAGAGATAAGACTGCCCACTTATATCGATAATTCAGCATCAATTTTTTTAGTAGAGATAAAGTATCAAATTTGATACTTTAGTAAATCTTCCAATCATCACGTTCATATGTCCCCCCCCCTTTTCATCACTATCTTTTCATATAGTAACGAATTTTAAACACGTAATAAGCTTATCAAGTATTTTAGGGATTATAGATATATATATATTTTGTGACAGATATGACACACACACACATCAGTTTTTCTTATAAGAGTTATCTATTCGAATCTTCTCAATTGTATAGATATCACGTAAAATTCTGTTACATATTTTAATGTATCAAGACAATTCCTCTTTTCATGGAAGCACGGCATTTGAAAATATTCATAAAATACAATAGGCTCAATTCTTGACGGTCACGTGATAAAGACAAACATGTGTTCTCCATCGAATTCAAAACAGAAATCAAATTAATTGTACTTGTTCTATTTACAAAACTTGCGAAAAAATGTTCAAATGTTGTAAAAAATAAATTTCTTCAAAAGATTTTTAAGTTAAAAAAATGTTATTTTATGCATATACTTCTAAATATAATGCATTTTGTCTACCTATAACCATTATAGTTGTTGACAAATTTGTATTTTTTTTAGAAAGTTTTTGAAAAGTTGGCAACAACGAAGTACATGAACTGATTTAGTTGGAAACACATGATTGCTTTCATCGTGTGACTATAACGTCACATGAGATTTTGAACTGATTGACTAAAAACACGTGGTTATCATTATCATGTGAATATGACGTCACATAAATTTAGCCTGTTGCCATACCTTCTTCATTGTAAAAAATAAATAAATTGATCAGTAGAACTAATTCTCGATGATTAAGGGTATTCCTGTTTTGCTGACTGTATAATAAAAATAAGTAATTGCCTCCCAAAGTCTAATTGGAGAGTTTGAGACTAACTGCAGTCATGCTTATTTTATCATTGGCGGTATTCGATTTGAGCCACGGATTCGATTCCCGATGCTTCGAATGTCTGTCGTGTGGAATATTTCCGATCGATGCATAAAAGAAACTATGTCTAAAAATTTTCATGTGGTATGATGTAGTATGGAAGAGTCAGGAGAGTGAAGAACCAGTAAATGTATCTCTCACATCACTAGACATTGATCAAAAATTGAGGTCTATCTCCAATAAACCTGTCTAGCGTGGCTTATATCTAGGGGCGTGATATGGAATTTCGGAGACTGAAGTACAGCATAGTCATCTTCGTTGAATTTCCTTCATCACAAAAGTCGACGGTACAACTCACAGTGTGATATCATTAAAGATAACGCAGAAGAATTGTGATAGTTGTACATCTATTTAAGAATGTTATCTTCAAATAAGTATTCTATCAATGTTTGCTAAATCATGACATAATGTCAGTGAAACCGCAGTTTGGTTTTGAATTTTTTTCAATATAATTTGCAAATGATTTAATCCTTGCGTTATTGTACCACGCTTAAATGACAAGGTCGATGCATGAGTTGGTTTTTAAACTTCTACAAGGGCATGTGACGATTTTCAAGGCTAAATCACCAGTTAAGCTCCTATGGCCCTTTTCCTGTTCAAAACAATATTCGCGAATTTAATAAGGAAATTTGATATCGTATAGTTGTAGAAAAAATATTTTGGGTACATTCTAAGAAGTACAACAGTTTAAATTCAGTTATAAATTTAACTATATGGTAGTTAACTATGGACATTTTACAAGATATCATTTTTTTATTTGATGAAAAAATATTTCTTACCATTTTAAGCATTGGATCAGAATTGACGTTAAGACTATTGCGAGAATCTTTCCGCTCAACGTTCATCATACGAGATGACAGCAAATCAAATTATCGTAGACTGATTACCTTTATTATAGTGGCTGTTCGAAATAATAAGATAATTATCTATCACAACTGCTACATTCTGACATATCTCTATATGATACACCTGAAATATATATTTCTGACTGTTCTATTTCCAAAATTTTATTTTATTTCTTTGACAATTGATAAAAAGCTACATTTTGTTACCTTAATCAATATAAAAAGGATGAGATGTAATAGGATATAAGAAGAAACTAGTAATCATTTTAGATTTTTTGCTTGTAGTAGTTATCTTTTTATTTGCAGAGTCTTAGAAGATATCTGTTGATTATAATCAAAACTGAGAATCTAATAACTTGTTCAAAAAAAGAGAGATTTAAATTCATGTCATGCAAGAGATATATTGTTTTACTGAGTGATTGAACAGCCGTAAATAATCGTCCACTTATTATACAATTGCATCATAAGTAGAACTTTATCAGATTGTGTTTTGTAACATCGATAAAGGTTTGAATTATAATAAAAGAGGGATTTATTCTGTTACAGATTTTTATTTTAAAGACCTAAAATTTCAAATTATTTTAAATCTAATCCATTATACGTCCTGCCAAAAAAAAATTTAAAAAAGTATTTTAATGGAATTTAACGTTAAACCTAATGAAGTCCACTAAGGGCGGTGTCATATTTAATACTTCTATTTAGCACTGATATTTATCAAATTTTGAGGAATTAAGGAATGTAAATAAAGTAAATTTGAAGATTTATAAAGTTTGCTATTATAGAAATAAAATAATAATAACGAGAGGATAAACAGTAAAATATGGCAACAGGTCTTAGAGCTCAATTTTTCCGTTTTACGGTAGGATAGATTTCAAGGAGTTAATCAATAGCCGAAAATAAAACACTTTAATCGTTCTATCATTTACCTCAGATTTAGGGAGAACCCATACTCGACTCTACTGCCTTCAAAAACCTATATCTGCTTTCTCTTTAATAAGACGATCAGTTTTTACAAGCTTTTATTTAACTTACACTGTATGTATGTATGTATGTAATTTGTTCGGGTGGAATCTTGCAACTCAAATTTTGAAGCTGATATCTTCACCACATTGAGCTGAAATTTTGTATACACGTTCAGTTTGGATGACAATGCATGTTTTGACCATTTATATTCCGATATTGCAATTAATTAAACAGATATTAATCAAAAACGTTAAACTAGTTTTGGGCGCCAACTTAATTATGTTATTATTACAACAATGACAAAAGTTGGCGTCGAAAATCGGTTTTCAGCCAAACTGGAATTTCATAACGTTGCGCTATTCACTGTATTAATTAACTTTGTCTAAAAAATAATTACATTTCTACAACGTAAAAATAATCTAATTTCTACAATGTATGCAATTTTTTTTTACAAATTTCTATCTATTTACTTGGATTTAAATCCAAAACAAAAAAAGTAAAGCTGTTTTTCAAGTAGATTGGTACATTAAATACCTTTCTTAACGCTGCCAAGTTAAACTGAGATGGAGTATTGTGGAAACTCTTTAAAAAATTTATCTAACTTTAATCTATGAAACTCAGACAAAAAATAATTTCAGAATCGGAAAGATCATTTTTTATATATCTTACCCATCAAAAAGGAATCCACTAGGAAAACAATAAGAGAAAAATATTATCCAGAAATGCAATGTTTTTCAATTAAAAAAATAATTTTATATTAAAATAAATGAATTTTTTAAATGAATTTTCAAATTTTAAGCCTTCAAGTAATTTAAATATACCTCATTTTATCACCAGTAATCTAAACACACACTACGACATGTGTCCTTAAATTTAATTACAGATAGAATCTGTTAATTTTATTTGAGTTTTTTTTTTGTTTGAAAAATTACGGCAATTTTGTTTCTTTAGATGAGTTAGGCACATTGTAAAACTAGTTCAAGGTTATTGATATCCATAAAATGTGCCAAAAGAGAATAATTTACAAAATGACTTGAAATGTTTTAAAAATATGGAGAAAAAAAAATCGAATCTTCGAAGAAAAATTTCGTTAAATTTGGAGTTATTTTACGAAGAAAAGAGTAATATGTGCTTGGTTCCAGGAAAAAGTTCTTAAAATAGAGAAATTCCCAAAATAGAGGTTCGTTATACATGGAGGTCTGACTGTATAAAAATAATGCGATGGTTAATTATTTTTTTCAAAATCAAGTTTCTGAAGATCACCTGAGCAATTAAAAAAATAAATTCTTACGTAGAAGATATTCAATGTCCAACAAAAAATTATCATTAGTTGATAAAACTTGCTTTTTTGATTACAACATGCGTTTTGAATTTTAAGCATTTTATTGATTAATACAAATCTTTAAATGCCTTTTGAAGTTTTTTAATAAATAACTAGATTTTTCTTCGAAGATGGTAGAGAAATATATCCCTTACCTTCAAAATATTTCAAATAAATAATATATTCTTTAAGATTTTTCAAAAAATAGTCAAAATTTTAATTAAACATTGAATAACTTCGTCATTTATGAAGATAATCTCACGAAACCTTTTTTTCGTATGTAGAACAATATTACCCAAGATCTGGATGAAGATTGAAAATATTGCTTAAAAATTACGGATTTAAAAATATTGTGTTTTTCGTCTAATACCCTTTTTGCGAGAACTGATTCAGCTAAACCAGGGATGGCGAGCCAGCGTTGAATTAGTTGAACAGGCTGAGAAGCCTGTCCAGCGATAACTAAAAAGTAAAAAATAAATTAAAAGTAAAAAAACTTTTTTAAAAACAAGCTTTTATTTAAAAGCGCTAAAAAGAATAAAATAAACTTTTCCTTTAAAACTTTTTTTACTATCAACTTATAACGTCATTACACAATTTATATGATATAAAAGCTTGTCGCGAGATTTACCTGTGTAGATAAACAAGTAAAATAAATAACTTGACCTGACTGATTTTAATTTTTAAAAATTCAAACTAAGTAAATACGAGTACTTAAATATTGCGACAAGCTTTTATATCATATAAATTGTGTAATGACGTTATAAGTTGATAGTAAAAAAAGTTTTAAAGGAAAAGTTTATTTTATTCTTTTTAGCGCTTTTAAATAAAAGCTTGTTTTTAAAAAGTTTTTTTACTTTTAATTTATTTTAAAATGAAAAGGGGGACGAAAAATTTAAGAAAAAAATTACTACTAAATGAATGAAACATTTTATTAATTCAAACAAAAATACACTATTGACACTTGCATCCCTTTTAATTATTTACTTAAACGAGTATTTTTAAACTGAATGATATTTTTTGTTTTGTTTTTTGTCAATATATCATTTCTATTGTATTGGAAATTTCGGATCGCGAAAAAATCTTTCATATTGAGTTTTATGGTAAGTGCTGCAGCTAAAGTATCAACATTCAATATTGATTTCTCACATGTCCAATAATCATTACCAATTGAAAAAACTCTTTCAACTGTTGCATTAGTTCCAGGAAACCACAGCGTAAATTTAACGAGAATAACTAAATTTTCATATGGAATGTGTTCTTTTTAGAAATTTAAATATTTCCATCTTTTATCAATTTCAGCATATTGATTTTCCCATTGTTCTAATTTATCAGAATTTAAATATACATTCAGTCTTCTAATTTCTTCCAACAAACAATTGTTATCGATTTTAATATTAGGCATTTCTTTCGATAAAAACTCAGCACTATTTTCTATATCTGCCCAATTTTCTTGTGATGATGTGACGCCTAACAGTTTGTCCTGGCATCTCTGAATATAGAGATTAACAGATTAGTGTTAAAATATTGAAAAGGAGGGCAAATAGGAGGACACTTTTCGAGGAAGAACAGAACCTATAAAAGGACTGTCCTCCCTAAAGG
The DNA here is from genome assembly GCA_019973975.1 of Trichonephila clavata. NCBI lineage: Eukaryota > Metazoa > Arthropoda > Arachnida > Araneae > Nephilidae > Trichonephila > Trichonephila clavata. Next base: position 50,879 of record BMAO01030591.1, on the reverse strand, counting down.
AGAACGATTGGTCATCTTATCTTTAAATTAATTTTCTTGTATCACATTTAATAATCCGCACCCAACTGTAACTATCACTAAAACCGCATATTGTTTAATATTTTGAATATAAATTATATTTAAAATATGTAAAAGATAATTTATGAAGAATTGGATAAGGTTAAAGTAAGATTAATCTCTCTGCATATGTAAAAACAATGACAAAAAAGGGACTCGCTCATCACAAGTCCTCGGAACTATAAGATCTACTGACTTAAAATTTGGAAAGAATTTTTCTTTTGTTATATAAAGATCGCTAAGAACAAGTTTTGCAGAAACCAATTCCCAAGGAGGGTTGTGAGGAGGCATTATAATTAAAAAATTTCTTGTTTTTGAGCTATTAGACCAACAGATTTGTTAATTTGTTGAAGGATGCTTCTTTAGCTGAGTAGATATCCAATAAGAACGGGTTTTACTGAAATGACTCCCAAAGGGGGTTAAAAGGGCGTATAAATAAAAAAAAATTCCCTCTTTTTTTAATTAATAGATCTACAGAATTGAAATTTGGCCAGCATACTTATTTTGATGAGTAGAGATCCACTAAAAATGGGTTTTGTGGAAAACGACTTTATAGAATGAGTTATGGGGGAGGGGGGAAGTGATGTAAAAAATAAATGTACTTCGTCTTAGAAATTCAAGTCCAGTTCTTTTTAAATTACCGTAAACTCCGGCGTATGACGCTCACTTTTAACACAAAAAATAAGATCGAAATTTAGGGGTGCTCGTTGTATGCCGGGTATAAAAATTAGAGTTTTAAAATTTAAAAAATAATAATAAGCTTAGAAAAAATTAGACTTTTACATAGATCGAAATACTGTTTATGTGAAAGAAATGACGTTGGGATTGTAGTTCTAGATTTATGCTATTTATTTCTAAAGCTTGGAATAATACCTCGTATAAATGACTTTAAAACATAAGAGCATTGCGCACTTTCATTTCAGGTTTCTTCGTAAAAAAGGGGGTGCGCGTTATACGGCGAATATACTTAAAAATTAAAAACTGCAGATTGGAAGTATAGGTGCACGTTATACGCCGGATTTTACGGTAAGAGGGGAGGGATATTAGTTTTGTTAGAGAGAGAGAACTTAGACATCAGTAACGAAAAGTAATATATTGTCATACAACATCACGAAACACTCAGCGAAGCAGACGAGTAACGACTAGCAACTTATACAATAACACTTGAAAAAAGAAAAATGTATGTCAAAATTAGAAAGAAAGCAATAAAATTTCAAAAATAGACTAATTAAATAATTCTGCTGAAGAATATTTTTCCTAATATATTAAAATTGAATTGAAAATTTTATTTACGATCATAACTTATTTTGCTCAATGAAACGTGCAAGTGAATGCCGCCTTATAATGATTAGACACGAAATCGTCCGTCAGTAAACTATTTTCAAAAATATGCTCTACATTTTGTTGGATGTTTGATCTCGCATGCGTCGATCAAAGGAAACAAGGGAGGATATTACATTCACTTAAAGAAGAATTACCTCTTTCGGACGAAGTCATAATTCATTTCTCCCACACTTTAATTCGCGCCGAAAAAATTTGTAATGGAAAGAAAAATGGCCACATAAAAAAAGTCGTTCCGTTTTATTATCAGCGGCTAAGCCAACTGGAGCGAGCCCAATTAGATTTCAAGAAGAACAACATACGAATAACCAAACGATTTTGTGAACTCTTCTGTCTGCGGACGGATACATCGAACGAACGAAAAGAAAGGAAAAAAAAAAAGAACACAGATAAAAATTAAAAGAAATCACCTGTCAGTTTGAAAAAAAATAAAAAATAAAAATAAAAAAAGTCGCTCTACTTTCGATAGAGATTTAATTCGAGATGCCGCAAATATGAAGGGCAGGGTTATCCTGCAGGCGACAACTAAGCCTACTTGGAAGATTCGATGAAGGCAATTTCGAATTTGTAATTTCGCTGCTCGGTGGCATATGAAATGCAGTGTCCCTCTTTTGTTTTAGACTCGAATATATCCTATTTTTGGGCGAAATTACGCTGCTTGCGTCTTTGCCGGGAGGGGGAATATCTAGAACTTATCGGGAAAAGGATGCCCAAATTTTTATCGTCACAAATCGAGACAGATTGATAGCCTTGACACACATAATGTTTTCAGGAAAAGCCATTTTCTGGTCTATGAGAGAAAATTGAAAAACATAACACACATCGCAGTGGTGGTGGTTTGCAGATCCAACCTTATGTATCTATGGGTAGACTTTTCCAGTTTTTGGGATTTTTAGAACTTCCGAATAGTAAGTGATACTGGTTTTCGATTTTAAATCCTATGTTTTGGGTACTTACATACTTAAGTATTATGAGGGTTTTACTATTTTGTTAGAAATAAATTCCTTAAGATTATTTTTTTTAAATCATGATTTACCACAATTATCTTAAGAGGCTGTTAATCATCTTATAGTCTCTGATAAAGCATTTGGAATGATCTTTTATAATTCGATTCTAAAGTGTTGTTTAACAATGTCAATCACAGTTTTGCCTTAATATCAGTAAGATTTATTTATTTTTAATTAATAATTATAAGTTTTTAGTGACTTAGAAATTTTTGCAAAGAATGTCACATAATTTATTGCTAAGTTCTAAAATATTCCTGAGTTCAAATATTTCTTTTTATCTCTTTGGTTTATGTGTATTTTTTTAAAATTTAGAAGAAAAATGGAATATAAAATATTTGCAAAACAAAATATAATCAGAATAAAATATCTTCTCTCTTCTCATTTTTAGTTGTGCATTGCTTAATGACTGGGAGATACTAGAATAATTTTTACAAATAATTATAGTCATTATGAAATTTCTTTCTTCCATTTTTAAAAAATAATAAAGTAAGTACTTGGATAATTATTTCATATTATTTCTATTTGAAATGAGACCGGAAATCGTTATTTTTTTTCACAAATTAACTTTAGTATTACATCAACTATTAATCAATGCTATTAAATACCAGAAAATTATCTGATAATTTATCGATTACTTTAAAGATTTGCATTTTCTTTTATCAAAATATTCAAATTAATTTCATTTCTGGAAAAAAATTAATGATATGTAATACAGATAACAGAACTATCACCATCGCAGATGTTTTATTTTCAGTTCAGCTCCGCGCTTGCATATGTTCGCTACGACAGATATGGGTGTGACAAGCCTACTTTTTAAAATGATTTATTGCAGAATTACGTACAATTTGTTTATTTTTATTTATAAGTAATATAATTACTTCAGTGTATTGAACAATATCAAATTAATCGATCGCTTTTTATTGAAAGAATATTTTCATTAAAAGAGATGCATTTCAACCATAAGAAGGTTGTGAATGGTTATGTAAAAAAGCTTATTTTATATTTTTTAAAGCTATCAAATGATTTTTAATACAATGACTTTTAAATAACCATTTAAAAGGAGAAGGAGAGATTAAAATTAATTTTTTATTTACATTCAGTATTAAATATTACTTAGATGTAATTATTGCAAGAAAATCAAACTTTTATTGGAAAAACATCCTTTAAATTCATTACAAAAATTATTGCATCTTTTTCAAAGTAAATATATCACTCCCAAAATAAGTTACGAATGATTACAGTAATAATTTCGTTTATTAAGTTTCTTTTTTGACAGAAAAATTATCACAAAACTAATTTTATACACAATAACTCTTACAAACCTTAACAAATTAAAAAAATTCTTTTCAGTATTATTTAACTGTCATTACTTAACAAAATAGACTTATTATGCAATTAAGATTCAAACGAGAAGCAAAAGCATTAAGGAAGCATTATTTTTTCCCATTCCTGTAGAAAATGGGTGTCAGTAAAAATAAAAAGAAAAAACTCATATTTTTCGTTCTAAATTTCTTTGTAAAACTCGAGACAAATATTTTTTTAATTTTAAATTTGCATTGAAATATTGCTCAAGTCAGAGAATTTGAAGAGAGAATTATCTTGCACATATATTGGACATTGAAAGCCTTACACCTGTCATAAATTGTTGACAATGAGCATTGCGCAAAAAAAATCGTCTGTGCACTTCAAAGAATTTTCTGTTCAAATAACAAAAAGTGTATTTTATCAAGATGAAGTAAAGTTCAGAGTGAAGGCTGAAAGGAATAATTTGACTAAATAAAAAATTCTTCGAATCGAAAAAAAAATATAATTCCATCTTTTTAAAATTCTAACGCGAGTAAACACAGCTAAAATACCATGATTATGTTCTTAGTTTGAAGCTTGTCAAAAACTGTAGATAAGCCCCAGAATCTTTTTAGCAGGATTAGTGTAGAACTATTAGGGCTTAAATAATGTACCTTCTAAACTATCTCATTATAACCTAAAATTGCTAAATTAAAAAAAAAACCGAGATAGATTCAAAATGAAAATTTAAAAAAATTCCTCAATTTCAGATATAATAAAAACGTTTCATAAATTTGACACGAAATGATAATATATATGATAGTTTTGTTTGAAGATTGTATTCGTTTACTGTTAAAGAGAAGGACTCGAATTAGAATATTTTTTCAGATATAAAAAAACTGAAACATTTTTGCTTTATATTATTTTATAGATATAGAGAAGTATATTTTATCAAACTTATCGTATTTATCTGAGTTGATCCTTTTTTTCTGGTATAAAACGTGTTTCGCACTTTTTCTTTTATACCGTATTGTTAAATGAGCTATCCCTTTATATCAGTAACGGTTTATCCTCTGGGCGCTTGGGGCCCAGATAAGTTGGACTTAACCTGATTTTTTGGTTATAAATTTCGATCCGCCAATGCCAGGGTGTCTGTAGATCTTCTTCGCCCAGGGCCCAAAATGAGCTTAAATCGGCACTGCTTTATATGCTAAAATAAAAAGAAAACAAGCATTAATGGAATATTTTAAAATTTTAAAAACGCTATATTACATGTATAAACAAATGTATGTATTATAATGTTGAGAGTTTTTATTAAAATTGAGGCATTTTTCTGTCTGAATTCTGTCAGTCTCAGGTTCTCAAACAACTGGCGAAGACAGCCTTAACAGATTTTTTACACGGAACCGTGTTTATTAGTAATGAAATAATCATACAAATGGCAAATTGTCATGAATAATACCTCTTCAATTTACTTACTTAACTGTCCTTTCTTCTTATTGTAAGTGTAAGAACATTTTAAAACATGTTTATAAATTATTATTAGACAAAATGTTTACAGATAAATCTGGCAACAGACAGACCGAGGATTTTTTTTTTTTTTACTTTCCTTTTTTACGTTCCGTTACGAGATATATGTTTATAAGAATAAGTTACAAAATAGTTTTATCGTTCTATATCCCATAAATATTTGTTTTTGTTTTAAAAATGTCCTATGAATGACTACTAAATTAAGTAAACATTTACACAAAGAGTTAAAATAACTCAAATGTGTATATTCTAATGTCTTTTAAAAAAGTAACACTAAACTGCGAAGAAAAATATTCCCATGCACAATATACAAAAAGAACATAGTTCCTAAAAAGTTCCCTGAATCTTTACGATTATCGCAGGCACTCTCTGAACCAGTGGCACGCACAAGGGAGGGAAGGGGGGGGGGACCCTCCCCCCACAGCCCTTGATTTTTTCCCGATTGTTTATAGTCTTTTGTATATAGTACGTAAATTTAATTAAGTATCTGTTATTAATAATTAATTTTATTAATTAAGACTAATTATTAGTGTTAAATAGTATTAATCCTTAATTAATTTTTTACTGTTTTTGTTCCCGAAAATCGACAAAATCAAAAGAATATGTTGGGTGGCATATTGGAGCATGATACGAGAATGGTGGACTTTCGATCCTGGACCCCCCCCCCCCATTAAAAATTCCTGTGTGCTCTACTGCTCTAAACCTCATCCAAGCTCTTCTGTTTTGCATTTTATACCATGGCTAATTTTAAATCACTTGTAAATGACAAGCAAAGAATTCGAAATAATAATAATAGCACATTACAAACCAAACAAAGAACCCAAAATAAGGAACGATTCGCATTATTTTCCTTAAGAAAACATTCCCATCTTTTATGCTACGATATACCTAACGAACAATTAACACCTTTTGTTACCAAGCGTTTCCTCGTTATAAAGTATAGGGCATCCCAGAATGCTAAACTGAACTCACGTTCCGTAACTAAAAACGAGTTTAAATTGTAACTTTGTTTCCTTCCGTTTGTAAGACGAATGAAAGATTCCAATATGAACAAAAGAAAGAAAAAGTGTTTGTTGCATTTGTAATAATAAAGAAACATGTGGCCTTATTTTGCTGAAATTCTATTGATTAAAATTTGAGTTGTCGTTTTTAGCACGCCTCTGAAGATAAACTGTTGTATTGACTTTTCTGTTGGTAAGCGAAAAAAAAGTGTATCTTGAACTCTTAGTGAATGAAGTATTATTTAATATTTAAAAAAATTGCTTTCATTTGATTGTTTTCTTTTGTTTGCATGAAAACTGAAAGGAAAAGAAAGGGAAGATTTAAATTGAAGTTTAATATTTGTATTGGTTTAAAAATAGAAATCATAATTTAACTCTTATAATGAATTGGTATGATAAGAAATGCATTTTATTAATGTTGTAGACATTTCCTTTTCAAATTTATGTGTATGTCACATTTTTGACGGATTTTTTTAAAGAAAAGCTTGGGATGATTGATATGTTATTTAAAAAGTGACATCTAAAAATAGTTATTTATCTTTTAAAAAAAAAGACATAAATAAAAATAACATTTTTAAAATTTGAGATGAATGTATTCACACATAAAAGTTCTATTTTAAAACAGTTCATTATTTTACATATATATATATATTTTAAATTCTAATATAAACATTTTTTTAGAGAAGTCATCCTCCAATATCTACAAGACTAAAAATACCTACAATTATTTGATTATTTTTTTAAAAATAAAATACTAAGAAAAAAGTATGTTAGTTAACTATTTCAGTATACGTTTTTATGTAAAAAATGCCCAATGAAAAATTATAATGGAAATTATTCGAGAACGCGTTAAAAAAACATTGAAACAATGTGTATGATTTTTAAAAGATCTTTTAAAAATTTTTTGAAAGAGAAAATAAAATTGAAAAGATTGGGATTTGTTTATTTTATTTCTAATTTTGCAAATTCTATTTGAAAAGTTCGACTGCTTGGAATATAACCGAGAGAAAAAAAAATTATATCGGAACAAAATTTATTGCGTAATGTCGTAACTATATGTTTCCATGCTAATACCTTTCTCACGTTTTCTGTTTAAACCGAGATAAATTACAGCTACTGATTCCGACCATATTATCCTTGTTGAAAGGATTTCGTCGTTCGTGATTTTTAGAAATAATCATTTGATTTCATTTTGTTCTTTTAACCCTTTTCCTGATAAGATAAATGCGGTAGTTTATTTATTATATCCAATAAATAAATTAAATTTATATTAATGCTAGAGTAAGTGTAAGGGATTTATTTATAAAATAACATATATTAGTAAAACATCATTATTTTTCTTTATTATTTCGCACTTTCATAGAAGCAAAGTTGATGTCAATATTTGTTTATTAAAATGGAACATGTGTATGTGTGTGTGTGAATTATTCATATCCAGCACAAAGATCTTAAACAGATGATATTCAATTAATTTTTCTTTAACATCGATTTTAATTTTAAGCACACACATATTTTTTTAAGGAGAACTTCTGTTGTAAATGGAGTAATAATTGTTCGTTTAAAAGGCATCTGCTTATATGCCGATGGTTGCAAATATGTAGTGAATAATTAGATTAATTATACCTTCTTTTTGTACTTTCTGTAACATATAATACTAAATGTTTGAACCAGAAAACAGTAAATTTATAACAATAAGTTCATATTTTCATTTCATCAGATTTTTGGAAAAAAAGCGAATTAAAATTTAAGAAATAACATAAATTTATCATTGAGGAATGGATTAAAATTCCTGGTGGTTCCATGATTAATGTAATCGCGTGTTCTCTATTGAATTCAAGGCTACCATTAGTCTTGTACTTGTTAAATTTAAATAAAACTTCAAATTCGATAATTTCTTAAAGATTTTTCAAGTTTTTCAAAATTTAAAAAAAAAATCTTGTATTATGCGTGTATTTTTTAAATCAAACACATTTTTGCTTATCTTTGGGCATTATTATTCTTAACAAACTTTTATGCTTTTTAAAAGAAAGTTTCTATAAAAAGCAAAGGTTGGCAACGTCGAAGATTCATGAACTGATTAGCTGGAAATACGTGATTGCATTTATCACGTGACTGTGACGTCACGTGAGTTCAACCCATTTAAAAATTCATTGAAGTATTAAAAAGAATTCACAAATATTTAGAAATATTTCTCCAAATCTTTTAAATCTTTGAAAAAATATATATTAAAATAAATATTAAACCATAAATGGATATTATTGTTCACTGATCAAAACAAATTTGTCTTGCAAAAAATAAAACCCTTTAAATTTTTATTACAGATAAAACAAAACACAAATTTCGTCGTGGTAAAATCATCAATTTTTTTGCTTTATCTTTCATTTTTTAATAATAAAAACAAGATTTTTTCCCTTTTAAAACAAAAGAATTAAAAATTCCATGAAAACTACATATAAAAACTAAACGTAGAACTTTTTGCTACTCCAATTGGTTATGCAACAACTATAGAAGGAATTTATATAAATACTCTTTAAACTAATAAAAATGATTCTTTTTTTTGTAGTTAATAAGGCATGTATCATTTAAGAGATGAATGTTTTTAAGCTTCTCAATTAATCCTTAAAAAATTTTGTTAGAAAATATAAATTTAAATAAATGGAATCAGTTTATCTATATAAAATGTACTTCATTCGGTTGTTATATACAATACTTTGTTACATTGTGTGTGTGTGTTTATGACACACATTTTTTAAAGTTAATGTGTTAAATTCATCGTTCGGATAAAAAGGAATGCTTATTCTACTACACTAATACTTATTGAATAAAAGCATTTTCATTCGGGATTTATTTTCTTAAGTCTGATTAAAATTATTCAATAAACACTTTGAACCAAACAATAAATAAATCATTATTGATGACCTGACATTCTATAATTTAGTTTCCATTGTTTTAAAGTTATTACGCTGTTAAGCTCATTAAAGCAATTTCTAATTACAATGGTTGATAAGTCTTAGGAGATGTGTTGTGTTTTAAAGTTTACGTTCGGTTTTTTAAAATCTACGAACAGAAAAAAGCAATTTTGTAATCTTTTGCAGTTCACAAGAAATAATTGGGTTCGAAATTTTTTAAGAACTAGGCCTAGGTTATTCTGATCATGTGTATCAAGGTTTTATTTGGGAATTTTATTTTACCAAACTTGCTTACAAGATAAGCTAATTATTGATTTAAATACAAATATTTTATTTTATTTACAATGAAATAATTTGTAAGCATTCATGTATTGATGAAGTTGAATCTTGCAATCTCGAACTTTTAGAACAAATTTAAACTGATATATTTACAGTTTTATGACAATAATTATTGATAAATTTTTATATCTGAAAAAACATTTTTTTTAAATCATTGGTTCACAAGTTCAAACTGATAATATTAATTTATGAATATAAAACATAACAAAAATATATAAACAAAGCAATACGTATTTTGATTCAGATATACCAGGGAATTATTTTTTCACAAATTTTATTTCACTAATAATTTACGAAAACATTTACCGATCAGAATAATGGCAAACGACTTATTTGAAAGAATATATTTTCTCTATTGCTCAGAGAAAAATTCTGATTCTCCACATTTTTCATACTGTTTAAGTATATTATAGCAGTATAAATGTATAAAAGGTAACAGTAAAAATAACTTTATTCTAAATTTTATTTATGTGTAATTTTTTAAAAAATTCATCAAACTTCACTATATTAGATATCACATAAAATAAATAATTTCTAAAAGATTTTGATTAATCATTAAATTTTTTTTTGATGAAATCGAGCCAAAGTACTCAAACATTTTCCAAAGCCACATTTATGAATCTTCAAACTCTAGTTAGAACTATTTGAGAATTTAAAGAAAAACAATTGTTGCTATATGTGACAGAAATCCATTGTGGACAAAAAAAAATTGTCCAGATTGTGATAAATTATATAGATAGTAATTGTTTTTCTAATGGTTATATATATCAGCTACAATAGATTTGTTATGATAATGATTTTATAATAACTAATCTGAATGTTGTTACCAGAAAGCTGTAAAAAAGATAGGATTTCTTTATATTGCACAGGTTTATTATCCTGCATTACTGTTTCTCATTCATAACTTATTTTTAGCGTTAAAATCAGAGGTGTTTGGAATTATCGCGTGAATGGCTACACACGGCCTTTCAATGAATACTAATTTTATATTTGAAATCATTTCATCGTTATCAGTATATACAATAGAAACACTGAAAATGGATTCACTTAAAAAAACTAGAACAAACCAGTTACTGTAAGTAACTGTGTATGGACCTGTTATAATTCAGATGCACATTTTGCTTTCTTACACTGCTCTAGGGAATGTTCGAAATCGTATAAAGCCATAACACATTAAAATCCCGTGTACAATATAATTAAAAACAATAAGTCATTTTCTTTCGAACAAAGGTACAAAAAATAATCTCGATTTGTTCCTTAATTTTTACTATAAAGATAAGTGAAAAAAAGCATCAAATTCTGTCTTTTACCGTAAGCATACATGAAGTTTTTTCCCGCTGCAAACATAATAAGGCGATAAACCTAATATAAGCATAATAAAATAAAAATAAAAATCTCAATTGAACTTTTAATGGAGTAGGATAGTTTTAGCTATTCTATTTTTGTTTTCTTATATCTTTATAGGTTTGCAGTAATTATAGAATATATCTATCTGTAAATGAAAAAATCTATATTGTTCGTTATCGTAAAAAATCATAGTGAACAATACGATATCAAATATAACACAATAAAAGTGTCGTAAGCAAAGCAATGTAATTTATAATAAAAGACTAATATATAATTAAAAAACACACAATATCTGTTTCTCTATCTCTAAGTTAGAATGTATTCAGTTTCTGAAAAGGTACAGACATTATAAATGTATGATATAATAACGTGTGTGTCATAGCTCTAGTTGTCTAATTATCTCCTTTGGAATTCACAAGAACATAAAAATATAAAAGAAATCGATTTCTCTCTCTCTCCACACAAACACACATACAGAGATACGCAACTGATTTCTCGTGATAAAACAAGCCTAAATTTCAAATTACAAATAATTTTGATTAAAAATTTCGTAATATGAAAGTTTAAATAACGGATCCATTTAACAAGTATCTAAAACATTTGACGTTTTAAAATTTTTTTAAAGGATGCTTTTTAAAGTTGTTTTTTCCCTAATCTATATATAATTATTTTTCAATTTTAAAAATATATAAAGTAATATTCTTACAAAAATACGAACATTTAAAAGCAGTTATGAAAGAAGCTACTTGTAACATACCCAAATCATATCTTGATATCTTTAAATTCAAAACTTCATCTAACAATCCTCAATAACTTTAAGAAATATTTTAAAAAGAATTCGCGAAATAATCATTATGGCACCGTAAAAACGTATTTACATCATCCACTTACGTTGCGTTCAAAAATTGGAAAATCAATATAAGCAATCCATTTAATTTTTTTTAATATTAAAAGAAATATTTTATACATTGTACTAAAAAATAAAATGAAATAAAATTGTTGAATGTTATACGCTGCAAAGAACAGTTTTAGCCCCCAACGGAAATTTTTTAACATAAAAGAAAATTACATTACCTTTATCCAACATATTCTTTATAATACAAATACTTTTGCAATGGAATGCTGATCAAACAGGCATAGCTTCAATTTCGAAGATAAAACTCAAACTGTGGAATTATTATTTTTCCTAAATTCCATTTTAATATTCAGTTGCGCATAACAGTTATCAGTTAGACGGTAATGCAGCAGACGATTTATTTAAGCGAATATACGATAAATATAAAATTAAAACAACCAAACGATTTATAAGAGAAAATATATTTTAACAATTATTTTATTCTAAAAGATGATCCGACGGCGAGTTTGTACATTATTAAAAATTATAGTCCTTTTTCAATGACTAATAATAAAGATTTTATAGTAAAAAATAATAAGAAATTTTAAGATTAAAATATTATAAAGGAATAGAAAGGTAAAAATTTGGAATAAATCATTTGGTTAAAATCATGTATCTTTTGTTCATTTTTGTTTTATGTTGTATGTTTTCCCTGAATGTGTTTGTAAAATTGATGATTTGAACGAAATTGAAAATATTGGTCATTCTTATTCGACTACATTATTGTCAATAACTTGTCTCTCAACTACATTACTGTCATTGTAACTATTGTCTTCTACTTTTTTGTAATAATAGTTAATAATTTTCTCAATCACATATTTCTATCTTTTCTTTTCATTCATTAATATTTATATTTATTACAATTACATAAATTTTTACGTTGTAAAAACACACACGCTTCTGTTTTCTTATTTTTAATTACTCCGATAAAAATATATATTGCATTCTTTAAATAAATTAGTGTTAACACACGCACACACTTATTCAAGTTTATGTATTTATCCTTGGATCATATGAAAAGAGATGTGAATTTTTCTCTCCCGAAACAAGTAATACAATTCCCTAATTTCCTTAGAAATCGAATATTGCTCATACAAACTTTAAAGTAAGTTATTCATTACGATTAATTTAGTGCAACGAAGTTAATTACTATTTACGCTTTGTAGCGAAACGGTTATGTTGTTTATGAAGCAATGTCAAAGACAGAAGAATCGTGAAAAGAAAAGTGTAGAGGCTCTGAACATTTGCATAACAAACACACGAACTGTTCGATTTTAATCAAGCTTGGGAAATCGAATACTTAGTATTGCAGTTGTGTAACTACAACCGCAGATCGACCTGCAGTTCTCTTTTTGATACGAATTAAAATTCTACTTTGAAAAGAAACCCAATTTCTGCTTTTCCCCCTCTTTGTAAAGATCAAGGATAATTGGTTTTCGCTTTAATTAAACATGCTGTTAAAAATTAAAGTTTTGCAAGCTTGTTTTACATTTGATGCGATATTTTTCTTTTCAGTTATCTGTTTTATATATTTTGTTATAATAAGTTGCTTTAAAATCTGTGATAATGATTGTTGTGTTTGTATTAATTCCAGATATATTATATCTCCCGATCAAATTGCCTAATGATTTATACATACAAATATGTTTTATGTATAACTTGTTCATCGCAAAATATAGGTCTTTAAATTCAATATATAAACGATTTATTCCCAAAGTAAATTTTAATTTTAATAGGTTGGCAACAATGAAAAATGAATATGATTTTTTAGTAAAATTTTAATTTTAATAGGTTGGCAACAATGAATATGGAAAGAATTTTATCCTATTTATTCCACGCTATTTAAGAAGGACAATATTACACTTTAATTGGCTCAGTAATAATACAATTAGGATGAAGGCGTTCAAAATATTTTTATATATTTGGAATATTATTTTTTAATAGAGCTAAAATTTTTACAAACATTAGGGGCTACTGTAACCTAATTGGAGATCAGCGACTTTGTAACTGGTTGTTTGATTTTTAAAAATATAATTAATTGATAGTATTAACTCCTTTTTAATGACTACATGGAGGACTATTTTGATGGATTTCATATTTTTGAACCACAATCAAATAAGAACTGATTTAGTGGAAGACAGTATGTGTGTGTGTGTGAAATATTGAGATTTGTAGCACATTAAACATTACATTTTTAGAGTATTTACATTTTAGTCTATGTCTCGTATTGTAAAATATTTAGTTCTACTTAAACTTTTCTTTATATTTTTAACTAATTTTTAATTAACTGTTCGAATTATACAGTAGTTATAGATATTTTTTAGATTGAAATTCTTTTCCAGATTATATTATCGTCTCTTTAATTAAATATGTAATTCATATAACTCTAATTTATGCCAAATTAGTAAATTTATTTGTTGATATATAATAGTTTGTCATTAAAGTTATGTTGCTTAAGTTGGCATCTTTTGTAATTATTTTAAATATGCTTTTACGGTTGGAGAAAACAATTGCATTGCCTAATCGACGCTAATTGAACTAAATATGTAATGAATTTTTGTACATTTTCAAGGAAAAATCTTTCATCTGGAGATTTTTTTGATCATTTGAGCTATTATAAGAATAAAAGACGTCAGTAGAATAAATTTTGGCTATTAATCACAGCCTACTTCTGGGATTCCTATTATGATTATAAACTAATCTATCAAGAATTTGATCATGACCGGATTCTCTACTCGGAAGACAATGTGATTTATTTACATCTTGTAGATACAGCTTACAGTTTTTTTTTTCTCAAATCCTACCTCCTTATCCCAGATGTCCATTCATTTTAAGCAGATAAAATGATTCAAAATACCATATTTAACGCGGAAAAGTTTTAACAAAATCAAGTCTGGAACTGCTTAGGTGTAATGTACTTTTCCATAGGTTCTCAACGTGGGCGATAACGCCCCCTTGTGGGCGTTTGAGGCTTTCAAGGGGGCAGTAAAAGACCAGAGAAAATTAGGGGCGATGAGATGTCACGGAGGGGATTGGGCAGATAAACCAAATGTAGTCCAAAAAAAGACTAAAAAACACGCTGATTATATACTAACAAAAATAAAATTTAATACTGTTTATTTATGTTGATTTTATGTATTTAAATTATTTCTATATCACTTGTACGAAAATTCACATAGTTCGGTAGTTCGGAAAGTGAATGAAAAACTTAAAGATTACATTATATTCAGGCCTACATTAAATAATGATATAGTGCACTACCTAATAATATAATTCATTTTAATTTCTATAGCGCATGTGTTGTCTTTGTGAGCAGTAGGAAAAATGGTTCGTCCACTGCATTTCATTGGGTATATTATCCAAGAAACATAATTAAATATGTTAACCAGGAATTAACATGTGATTCTTTAAAGACTGAAACTGGCAATTTATATTTATTTTGAAGGCAATAGTTTATTATGAATTACTTCGTATCATCAAAATCCCTGCCTGTCTTTATAACAGTAAGCTAAAACTTTTATTTCACTCTTTTAAATGAAGAAGAAATTCAATAGCGTTTCATTTCCAACAATATCCATCTATGACTAAAATATATAATTTAATACCCATACCCATTTAAATATATTTGTGGCAACAGCTATTTCAGATTCACAAGTAAAAAAATCGGGGCCTTAGTAAAATATTAAATTAAAAAATATACTCTATTATAGTAACAGAATATTTTTTTAAATTTAACTTTTGTTTTCGCCATGTTTATGTACACTCTTATTTCTCTAGAGTGGGAGGGGGTGGTATCGAAATATTCTTTAGAAAAGGGGGCGCCAGTTCAAAAAAGGTTGGGAACCTATGTACTATACAAAGCAGCAGAAGCGCTCTCTAGCAACCAATGAAATTTAGTACAGGCCAAGTAAGGGGAGAATGTGGTCGTTATGAAAAACCATCCATACTCCTCTAGTCCTTCCATTTGTTAATAATATTTATTGTTTTTGTGTAACCTAACCTAAATGAATAATTGTTACACTAAAAAGGAAACTTTATTGAACCTACAACCCCATATCTACTACATTTAGTTTAATCTTTACCGTCCAAAGTTCTACAAGTCTTTTTTCTGTTAATGTCTCCCTCCTCTTAATGGAAGGGATTTTAACATCCAAGCCTTTTCCAACACAGTAAGTCCTTAAGTGTAGAAACCATTTCATTGGTGGCGCCATCTAATGCGGGTTTCCACTACCAAATTTTTGACGCTTGAGTTTATTGACTTCAAGCTTTCGTCCGGTACTAAATATCGCCGTGATTTAAGTTTGCCGAGAGTACCAGAGCCAACTTAATCTTTTACATGCCACATAATCATATGATATGCGTGCCTACGATTTTCGCGACTAGAAAACCTATCGACTCCAGTCGGAATCGAACCCGCAACCTTAGGCTACCATTAAACATCCGAGCCGACTTTTCTGTTAATGTTTGTGGAATGAAATGTTTTACTATTAGCTATATTTAAAATATTTTATTTTGACTAACAGCTTAAAAGTGCCCTTTTTTAACTAATATGTTAGAATAAATAAATCTAATTTTACGACTTTACAATTTAAGTGAAATAAATTCCTCCGGTTTAATCGAGTAATTCAGACACCGGTTGCAAAGACTGCCATAAATATTATGTACACTAACATTAAAAAGAAATTCTTCTTTTGTGAGTGTTGTAATGTTGACGGAACAGACCATTACCTTTTTAAAAGATTACAGCCATTAAAGAATCTGTTTAGAACAATACGAATGGGCCATAAAAAACAAATGTAATAAAGATAAGCACTAAAACCTACTCCTTTTTGTTGTATCTCAAGTTAATCTTTCCATCTGGAGTAGTGTCACTTGCTTGTTCTTTAGATGTGTTTGTGGTTTGTGTTATGGAATTTCGACATCTAGCTTGATGAAAGAGGGACATTTTGTGTAAAAAAATGTTTATCAATATTCATTGTTCTGCTAATTTGCGACTGGATTTCTGCAGTGAAATAAAATAATTTTCCTCTTAATACTCTTTAGATTGTTCAGAGATTTAAGACAGATTCCAGCAAATATTTTAATGATTGGATTTAATTAAAATGTGGAATATACGTAGAAAAATATAGTATAGCTTTAAAAATACTTTAAAATTCATTTTTCGTAAAATTAAAAAGTTTTAATATGGAAAACTTGTAAGCTAAGAAAAAATATCTGAAATTTTCTCACCATAGGTACTTTTTATAATTTTTATACGAATATTGTATTAGATTCTTTTTGAAATTATTTTATGAATCACAAAAAAAATTATTATTAATCTTTTTGTGACGCATTATAATTGTTCATAAAGCAATCAATGGTTTTAAATACATATAAACTTATTACTTATTGTGACTCGTGCGGAACCTCTGGGCTCCGTGGAGCACAGTTTGAAGACCACGTATATATAGAATACGTGTATAGAATAAACGTATAAAAATCGTTTTAAAGAATGTGAAATTTTGTATAAAAAATAAGAAAATGGTGAGGGGAGGAAATTGTTTATATTGTTCTATAATTCAAAATAGTATATTTTTTTTAAAAAAAATTCAAGCTACAAACTTTTTTAAGGCGTTATTGAAATCTTACCATTTAGTGTAAACTACGCGGCCCCACCCAGTACGGTGGTTATTACCCTCTGCTTGTAATCGAGTGGGCTCGGGTTCGAATCCCGAATAAGGCATGGATGTGTCTTCGGGAAAAGAAGTCGGACTTTCGCCTGAAGTGGATTCCCGTCTCGAATGCGTCCCCATTCTGTTCTATGCGGGGATCATCACATAGTCTAATCATAGGTTCAAAATGTGGGCAATAACGCCCCCTTGAGGGCGTTTGAGACTTTCAGCGGGGCAGTAAAAGACCCAGAGAAAATTAGGTGGCGTTGAGATGGCACGGTGGCGCTTGGTCAGTATCCAAATATAGTCTATAAAAAAAACACGCTGATTATGTACTACAAAAGTAAACTTTAATACTTTTAACCTTATGTTGATTGTATGTATTTAAATCATTTCTATCACATGTACATGTTCACATATTTCGTGTATTTCGGGAAGTGGATGAAAAACTTAAAGATTAAATTTTTTTTACATTCAGACCTACATTAAATTGAATGATACAGTGCATTTTAATTTCCGTAGTGCACGTGTTGTCTTTGTCTGTGAACAGTAGAAAAAATGTTTCGACCACTGCATTTTATTATGTATATTATCCAAGAAACATAATTAAATATGTTAACATGGAATTAACGTGTGATTCTTTAAAGGATGAAACTGGCAATTTATATTTATTTTGAAAGGCAATAGTTTATTATGAATGACTTCGTATCATCAAACTTCCGACCTGTCTTTATAACAGGTAAGCTAAAAGTTTCATTCCACTCTTTTAAATGAAGGAGAAATTCATTGGCGTTTCAGTTCCAACAACATTCTACCTATGACTAAAATATATAATACACATTTAAATATATTCGTAGCAATAGCTATTTCACAGATTCGCAAGTAAAAAAATTGGGGCTTTAGAATAAAATAAAATTAAAAAATATATTCTATTAGCAATAGAATATTCTTTAAAGTTTAACTCTTGTTTTCACCATGTATTATGTACACTCTTATTTCTCTAGAGTGGGAAGAGGCGGTATCGAAATATTTACTAGAAAAGGTTGCGGTATGGAAATATTCAGTAGAAAAGAGGGCTCCAGTTCAAAAAAAGGTTGGGAATATATGGTCTATATTCTTCTGGTGATTGTACTGTATCTCTCTGTTCATCTATCTCTCGTATTTCATATGTATCCTAGGATGAAACACACAACAACATTAATTATGATTTTTTTATAAAACTAAGAAGATTTGATAAAATATCTAAAGACAAACCAGACCATCAAAATAAAAACAGTTAATTAACGAAATAAAATTACATATAATAGTCAAAGAGAAATCCTCACTTTTGAATAAATAATAAAGAATTCGTTTCGTTATAATAGCTAGTCATCAATGTGGTTCAATTCACCATTGTGGAACAGACGGATCCTACCTGTAACGCAAATGAGGAGTAATAAAACAGGCTATGCCATTATATAAAAAAGCTCTTCATAACTTGACTGAGAAAAGTCCATTAGAATGACATAAGAATATTAAACAAAAAGCAAAGGACCACAATTAGAAATGAAACTTCAGGTGCAGCCACGTGTGGATAGCATAAATCCACTGATAAAAACGCATGTCAAAAAAGAGATATACAGGAAATATATTTGACAAATGGAATCAGTTAAGTGCAAGTAGAACGAAGGAAAGAGATTAGTAGAAATGTATAAAAACTTACTAAAGAAAGTGGTTTTCGATTGTTTCTAACTAATGTACCTTTCATAGAATTTGTTCGTGTTGTATTCGTCATGAAGGTTATACTTTCTGTTAATTTAGTAGAAAATCAGATCAAATCTGTATGAAGAAAGGAATTTTTTTTCGTTAAAATTTCGGTCAGTAAACTCATGATATCTATTTGTTGTATCTAACTTGAATTCAACAATTTCGCATGTGACATTTCACCACAAAACTCCATGTTTCATGTCACTTGTAGAGAATGTGAAGATCTAATCTTCAATAGAAATGGAAAATGGATGGTTTTCCCTTCGTATCTTTTCCATTTTAAATTTGTTAAAAAATGGCTCCATATCGAGGGATGAATCTCAAACTGGTTTTCAATGTTGATTTGAAACTTTACAATTGTTTACTAAATAACTAACATCCAAAACAACATAATAATGAATAAATTTAAATAAATTTAATTTTTGAGTGATTTTTGTCATGTATTTGATTGAAAAATAAAATTGTACCTTTGCACTGAACTTATAAGTAACAATATATGGGGTTATCTAATATAGTAAACTTAAATTATAAATAATATATGTCGCATTATGTGATAATAAGGCTAGTAGGTTATCTTGTACAACGACATAATTTAATTATACAAGCTATTTAAGAAAGCAGATGTCATGAAATACATCAAGATTGGTCGTTAGAGGTTCGCGGGCCTCATCTACCGTATGGACCCCTCATCCGTGGCGTTCAGAATTCTGAATTACAAACCTATTGGAACTAAAACTAGGAGTTAGCCCAAATTGAGATGGGCTGATTGTGTGAAGGAAGATTTTAAAGTTTTAAAAGTAACCAATTGGACAACTTCGCCAAGCGGAGGTCAGTATGAAAGAGGGTTCTTAGCAGTGGCGTAACGTACACCCCCGCATCGCATCGCGGGGGTCTGGGGCAAAGACTATGCTATGTTATGATTTTGCAATCATTTGTAAGATCTATCTTTGTGCATAAAACATAACTTTGCAGGGGGGGGGGCTAATATTCCCCGTTACGCCACTGGTTCTTATGAAGGCCTTGGTGTGGCCAGGACTGTCGTACCAATAGAAGAAGTTATTTTATAAGTTTTGGTACGTAGAACCTTCAGAAAAAAAATTTCTTTTCTAACTGTGTGTGTGTAGCATCAACACATATTATACATCTGATAATTCTCCGTTTAAATTTTCTTTCGTGGGATTTAATTTATGGTGGTTTTGAATCCTCCAAGACATCGCGTGATGATTAATTCTTTCAGTTTACCCTCCCCCTCCCTCCAATGGAAATGCCTTTTAACCACAACTTTATCTCCTCAAAAACTGCCTTGACACATTTCAAAGTGAGATGATGCCATATTGCATTGACCTCCATTTCTGACCAATCAGGGGGTATTAAATACCGTTAATCATATGATTATTGAAGATTTAGTGGCGTAACGTACACCCCCGCATCGTAGAGGGGCCCTGGAGTCTAGGGGGCACAAAGCCTGACTGACGTCAAGTACGTACCCTTTGTAAGATCCGGCTTGGGGCCCCAAACCTCATTTTATAGGGGGTCCTAATAATCTCTGTTACGCCACTGCGAAGATTCTAGCCGTTTCAAGTAGGAAAAGGTATAAAAAAACTGATATCTTCTACACAACTTTTTTAATTAAATGAGGTATATTTCATCTTACACAGACCTACTGTACAGAAAGGTCAACGCACGATAAATCTGTTCGAGAATCAAAGTTATACTGGTTTAGGATGGGTGATTAGAAAGACGAGTTCCAACTGAGGTATTGTCCCCTTCACTTGACTATGGATAAAAATTACAAGGTCCAATGTTAATAGCTCTCGTGTTCCTACAAAGTGCGACACTAATTTCAGATTAATTCATCTTACATGATGTATGGATAACGGTTGCATGGTTATGGCATCCTTTTTTCACTATACAATTTATATTTTATTTTGCGTGATTTTTTTACACAGTTTTTCTAGGTTCTATCTGCTGTTTTAAAACGAATTACAGTAGAACGTCGGTTATCCGAATCAATTGGGACCGGACACCGTTCGGATACGCGATTGTTCGTATAACCGAAAACCGAATGCGATTCATACAGTATATGATACTGGACACTATACGAATATTGAAAATCATCACATGCTGGAAACGTGCTTGAAGAAAAAACAAAATAGGTGCAAAATGTCGTAATTTTACCTTGATTGTGGAAATTAACCACTTATTTTTCTCTGTACTATTGTACACCTTCTATTTTTCAATGTAAGGTCTCTGGTTCTCTTCAGAAGCAGTAGTTCAGTAGGACAGCACTCTGATTGTTGTTCATACCACTCCATAGCTGTCTCTAACGCAGTAAATGCATCAGCGTTTGATGAACCCTTGTTCCTGTCTTCATCCGTTTCGTCGTCGACAGGGTCAGGTTCTTCTTGCACGGAAGTCACAATCTCGTCATCATTTAGCATTTGAAATCCACCGTCTTCTGCATCGCATGCCATCCAGGTTTCTACCTCAACAAAAGAGCACGTATACACTTCCTCACTTGGAAACAAACTGACCTAATATTCCACGCATATGTTAACCAAATCACACAGCTGAAATTCCCCATTTATCCCTCACCTTGGGTTTTCCCTTCACTTTTGGCCTCACAGGAAACAAATGTTGAGCATTGCACTGTTCGAAAATGGATCCGGACTTTAGTTCGGATATTTGACGCTCTGGATAATAAACACTCGGATAAACGACGTTCTACTGTAAGTACATTTAAGAACCTAGCGGTTTTATTACACTCGAATTGAAAGTATCCTATTTCTCAAATTAAAATGTTGTTTAAGCACACTTGATTTAAATGATTTAAATACTTTTAATGAAACAATTGCAGTTTTGTTCGATTCGAAATTAGTTAATATCTCTACCATCGACTCCCAATTAGCACCACTCCAATTAAGCCTTTTAAGAACACAATTGAACGCACACAAAATGAAGGTCATCGAAATTACCCTCTTATTATTTGTCTGTTTTTGAAACCTTTGAGTGCGTGTGTGTGTAAAAATCTTAACTGTCGTAGAAGTATATTCTATGTTTTAAAGAAAGAATTACAAATAAAAGAAAAGAAAATACAGAAACCCCTGAAAAGAAAATATTGAATCCTGATTATATACATGTATCAAGAATCAAAAAGACAAGCAAGGAAGCTATAAAAAAACAATATTATTTTGCAATGCAATCTCATCAAGTGTACTTTACACTGCCTAACCCAAATATATATTTTCAACTTTGCGACTATTATGATATGGTTGAGTGGCATCATTAAACACTACCAAAAAAGAAAGCAGCATATTAGTTGCCTTCGTGGCATCAGATGGTTTAAAATGACCTCGTAATATATATTCCAAAACTCATAACAATAACCAAAATCTTAAAACCAAAGGCAATTTTTCGGTACAGCATAATAACGGTAGCGACTACAGGCAAACTGCTTATCGGAATCAAGAGGGATATATATATATACAGCCAAAACATTTTTAATTATTTTATTTCTTTAGAATATGATCCCCATTTTCGATAACATGGATGTTTTTGTTTAATTTCGGCCATCGCAGGACGGTGTTTGTGTTTCATTTGTATTAGGAGAAATGTTATTCCTTAGGGCTTGTTACATTTATTTTTCTAATGGATTCCTCAAATTGATTTTTCTCCAACAAGTTTTTGACAAACACAGCAATGGGATACACAAACATCAAAATAAAGCCATAGTATTTAAGGTGAGTAATGTGAATCGGTTCCGCACCATATATTTCTCATTCTCAAAAAATTGTCTCACCTCGTTGAAAGAATATTGGAAGCACTATAGGAAGAAAAGAGGGGTGTTATTACCGTTATAAACAGTTACGAACACTTTTTTTTACGCTTTGCTTTTTGTCATGATCGCGACGCGATATCTGGTCAAATAAAAAGTGTCCGATTCCGGATTGAAGTACCGTTTCGCTCCAATCGAATCGAGAATTTACGTACATGCTTAGAGAAAATAAAACAGCTTCGTTTTTACCTTTTCTTTTCCTTCACGCATCCTTGGGTTTTAAAAGAATTTTTATGTAACTGCTCGGACATTAACTTGGAGGGATTTTTCGTATTTCTTTAACACAGATAAATTTAATGAAGCTGAGTGGTATATAATATAAAATAGTTGTACAGTAGTTTACCTTTTTTTTTTTTTTTTTTTGAGAATATAGAAATACCGTTCCTGTTTTTTTAAAGCGTCTAAAATGACACTAAACTACATTGGATACTTTTTAAAACGCATAATGCTGGTTTCAATTGTATAGAAATACTGCTTCTAAGTGACACGTTAATGAACAATCGAATCATTTATATCTGTAAAACAATCCCTTGTGACGATTTGGGAAAATTGATAAGTAGCGTGAGACTTAAAGAATTAAATTATTGCTCTATCACGTCTACAGCTATTAATTACAATACTTACATTTACACTCATGTCCATAAATTAAGGATAATTCAGAATCACACAGAAATTGCACTCTGAAATAAAAATTTCACCTGTAGAATTATCACACACATCTTGAAGAAGAATATACAAATTACAGGAAACCACCAGATGGCGCGGATAGTACGTCACAATGACGAGAGTGTTAGAGAGGGGTATATAAGGAATGGTGGCAAAGAAGTAAAATCGTTCACAAGCGCTTTAAAAGCCTCAGTGCAGTAACCGCATAGTTATGGCACAAAGGAAGCATTTGGATGATTTTTTACTAGGTAGAATTATCGGAGGACTGGAATATGGACGTACTCAGCTGGAAGTATCCGAGGAACTTGGAATCACCCAGAGTGTCATCTCCAGGCTTTGACAACGATTTCAAGATGATAGTAATGTGAGTAGATGTTACAGCACAGGTCGCCCCCGAGTTACAACGCCGAATGAGGACCGGCATTTGGCAGTTACTGCCAAAAGAAGCAGACGGAGCAGAGCATAAGACCTGTCTCGTCAGCTCTCTTCAGCTACCGGTACGACAGTTTCAAGGCATACCGTGTACAGACGCTTAGGGCACATTGGTCTATATGCTCGTAGGCCTGTCAGATGTGTTCCCCTTACCGCAACTCACTGTCGCCTGCGATTAATCTGGAGTAGAGAGCATGCATTGTGGACACTGCAACAGTGGTCTTGTGTGATGTTTTCCGACGAGTCCAGGTTTAGTTTGATGTCTGATTCTCGCCGGACTTTCATATGGAGAGCACCAGGTACCCGTTACCACCAAGAGAACACCATTAAACGACACCATTACGGTGGTGCAGGATGGCTCGTTTGGGGAGGAATTATTCTTGGTTCCAGAACTGACCTGCATGTTCAGAGTGTAACGATGACAGGCCATATCTATCGGGATGTCATTCTGGAACAACATGTACGTTTGTTTCGGGGCGCCATGGGTGCTGAATTTATGTTTATGGATGACAACGCCCGTCCTCACCGTGCAAACATTGTAGATGAATGCCTTCAATCAGAGGATATCACCCGTATGGATTGGCCAGCATGCTCACCGGACTTGAATCCAATAGAGCATGTGTGGGATATGCTTGGCAGACGAATTTCAGCCCGTCAACTCCCTCCCACCTGTCGACCGGAACTTCGGAGGGCATTGCTTGATGAGTGGTGTAATATTCCCCAAGATCAGATTGATAATTTGATACTCAGCATGCGTAGGCGTTGTATGGCCTGTATTGTATCGTCCGGGAGACATACTTCGTATTAACCATCATACTAACCATGTTATACTGTTTTTTGTAAATAGGTTCTTTTTTGAAATTTGCTCCAGGGAGTAAAAATCGCAATTTTTATTAATTATGTCAAACATATTATCTTTTTTGCTCTTTACCTTTTGTTTAATAAATAGACTTTACAAATAAGTCAAATTTGTTTTGCTTCTCTCTTTCTTTGTCTGAACTTCATTTTCCTTAATTTATGGACATGAGTGTAGATACAAGTTATTTAAACAATGCAGTATTTCATTTCCCCAGAATATTTTATTGGTGATGGAGAAGCCAAAACACAACTTCTCTTTTCGAGTGCTTCAAGCAGACTCAACACTCACTTAGGGTGTGAAGGTGGTCCTTTCTCAAACCACAAATTTCAATCGAGTTTCGGGTTCTCAGGTGGAATACAGAGATTGTTTTTCTCATGGCCATCGGTTGTTGGTGTGATGTCAGATGAAAGGACCCCGCAATATTTTAAGGGGTAAAGTGTGGATATGAACGGCTCAATGCTATCTGCATAGGGAAGTCGATCTTGAAGCTTCGAGGCGGGAAAACGTTACACCCTCCATTCTCACCTAATTGCCTCGAAAGCATTTTCAAAACCTTCACAATAATTTTCTACTTAGTAATGTGTAACATTCCCCAGAACACTATTTTGTTGGAATATGAATATAAAAATTCTAATTTTTATATGATTAATGGACCTTTGCATACATTATCTATTCATTTCCTTATCAAAGATTTTAAAAAATGCTTCGTTAATTTACAGACTACAATTTTTCCTCTTTAAATCAGTTTTTCAGCGAAACATCTCCGCAAGCCTTCTCATTTCTTTTAATCCCTTCCTTTTTCTTTTGTTAAAGTCAGATGAAATTGATTCGACGGCAAATGAAAAGATAATGCTTCAGCTGATCCCTTTAATTAGGGATAAATTCATTTTTAATCATCACTCAACTGTTTTTTTTTCTTTATCACTCTCTTACTTTATTTATCTCTGCGCTCTGCTGAATTTTCCTCTCAAAGAAATCTAATTTGTGTCGCTTCGTCAAGAACATTGAAGTGTGTGAGAGATGACAATACCTTCACACACTTGTCCTTTGTATAAGGATAGTGTCAAGATCTAGTTTGATCTTAAGATATTTTTTTTCCCGTTTTAAAAGATCTAGTAGATTTCTTATAACACTTTTAAAATTGATTCTTTTTTGTAAAGTTCATTCATTGGATCGATGTTTGCATGGTTCATGACCAGAAATATTTTTATGTAAATTTTAAAATATTTATCCTGTTTTATAACGAGGGGGAGGGGCTTAATTTAACTACAGGGAAAATCGTTTAACACGAAACGGAAAGGACTGAAATATTTTTCGTGTTAAAAGATATTGCAAAAATAACATGTATTCAACAAAATTAAGTTTATTACAATGTATTTTATATTTACATACATGTGTATATATATGTGTGTGTGTATTTCATAAAAATCAATGAAACTAAAGTATTTACAAGAACTTATAATGAAATTTAATTTGAAATTTTCAAGTTTTTTGAAAAACAAAACATTTGCTGAGTTTTCGGAAAATAATCTGATATTTTTCTTTCCATTGTCTTTTTTAGCATCAAATTGTCAACAAATTGTTCGATTTTCTTATTTATTTCACTATTGTAATGTGCGTTTTAATAACTGCGCCTACTTTTCATGATGTTCCTCATTTCGGAAGACGCTGGAAGAGGAGCTGCATTATTAGCGCGTTTTTCCCGTAGTGGAACAAAAGTGCTATTAGGACGCAAATTTCGTCTTCGTCTTCGTTCCATATTTTATCGTACCTTTTTCTTAGCCAATAAGCAACCAATTGACCTCGGGTTTTCGGCATTTGGTCGCATTTGTGCCCTAGATGAGCCGAATCATATTTAAATTGAATCATTTTTAAATTTTTTTTTAAGTACAGTATATTACTTTCTGTTAGTAAAAAGTTTATTAGTTGCATTATTGTAAAATACAACATGTGAAAAACGCTCTAAAATTACTTGGCCATGCTAATGATTGATATCTTGTTCATTTCATTTTCGTCACCGGAATGATATTTTTTGAGCTTTGTACAATCTTCAAAATGTCTTTGTCTGCCATAATTGGGGCTGTGTACGCATTATCATCATTTACTGCCATGAATTCTTCTGATGATACTCTAGAACAGTCCAATAGTACAGAATTTTTCTCAAACACCCCTCCTAAATCTGTCTGCGCGGCTGGTATATTCGCTATTTTGTTCATTCCCGGAATTGAAATCTTTTTGTGTTAAGCGATTTTCGTTTCGTATTAAGCGAAAAAATGCTTTAAAACACACAGTAGTTTGTCGGGACTATTACATTATTTCGTGTTAATCGATATTTCGTCTTAAGCGTTTTCGCGTCAAACGTATTTTACTGTATATTTTTGTAACACAATAAAATTAAATTTTTTTTTATTTTGGATTTTATTTAACTTACTTGAAGAGCAAAAATGTTATTTATGAATCAGATATTTTTCAAGCAAAAAATAAGAAAATTAAATTTTTAGGGAATTTTTATTTCTTTATAGTTAAATCATGTTAATAGTCCCTTGGTAAATTGAGATGAAACCAAGTTTGTATGGTTAGAAAATCACAAGTTAAAGTCCAATTCTGCCCAAGAGCATAGCAAGTAATATTGGAAGCTGCTTCCCATTATAAATCCATCATGATCTCTATCTTCTTCCGGTACCTGATCTCTACCTTCTTCAAGTGCCGTTCTCGTTGCTTGACCAGGCTACAGAATTTTCTGAGGCTGCTGTTACTGTAACGTTCTTCTCCCCGCAGCAGCAAGATCGGTTTTCCTAGACAGATAACATTAAGCCGCTCCTATCCACACGTGCACCACTAAAACAGTGCAGGATCCTTTCATCTGACATCACGCAGACAACCAATGCCATGAGAAAAACAGCAGTATTCCATCTGCTAGCCGAACCTCGAGTGAAATTCGAGGTATTAGAAAGTGTTAGACCACCCCACCCCAAGAGAGTGGAGAAAGCACACCGCTGGAAACACTCGGAAAGAGAATTGTATTTTGCCTCCTCTATCCCCAATAAAATATATTTTGTAGTATTGAAATACTTAATAGTTTGAATAACTTGTATTTAATTAACATTGTAATTAATATAGCTGTAGACGTAGTTCAATAATTTAATTTCTTAAGTCTCACGCTACTCAGGGGCCGCGGTAGCTGAGTGGTCTAAGCATCGGATCACGGCTAGAGTGTAATGAGTTCGATCCCAGTACCACTGAAGACCCGCCGTGTAGGGAAGCGATGCACGTTAAATTTGTCGAGAGCTTAAACGTCCTCTCGTTGGTGTGGTGTGGTAGTTCGCGGTGCCAGCTCAAGTGTCGTCCGCGTCACTTCACCATGGTTCAAAATTACGCGGACCGTCGCCAAATGCACTCGTGTAGCTGAACAGTGCGACGTTAATATTCACTCACTCACACTACCCATCAGTTATCCCAAATCGTCACATTACTAATGCCCCCCTATCGACGATGTCATATCGAGGCCCACGAAGTTTATCGCGATAAGGTACTAAAACATGTTTGTCGTTTTGGACGCCTTCTTTAGCATCATGAAAGTAAGTGACAGTACATTTTGGCTCTGTTCCACTCCAATTTTGAGGAAAAACTTCCCTTGTGATGGTTTCGGGTCTCTCGCCCTTCTTATCCTACCATCATCTTTTCGAGAGGACTGCATTGAGAGTGCCCCCATGCCGCGCAGGCATGGACTTCATGAACATCCATGCCTTCTCAGAGATTCCTTCTCATAGTGGTCAGTTTTTCCGATCTGGCGCGAAATTTAACAACAACCCACAATTTATGGTCCTCATAGGACCCCTAGCCGTGTTGTAATCAGTTTTCTTCAGTACGCGATTGGAAATCTCCAGCAATAGACGATTTAGATCGGGTTTGTTGGGGCTAAGAGGAACACCTGTGAGCTTCATTTTCTAGTCGGAAGTTCTATCGTTTCGTCTAAACAAGATTTTGTATAGTTTTTGGCATTTTTCTTTAAAAATACACGTTATTTATAAATAATTTCCTTATTTGACTCTCATATTAGGTTCAAATTTGATAAAAAATAGTAAAAACATAACATTTTGCACAGTACGTAATTCCCAAAAACGCATGTCGGTTTTTTGTGTTTAATGGACTAGAACTTTTGGGATTAACACGGATTGATCAATGTAACACTTATGTAACATAGAGAAGATATGGACCTTTAATTTAATACCAAATTTAGCTGCTACTTCCTGCAACTCCCAAAGTTATGATTTTTTTCAGAGTTAGCCATTGGTATTTTTGCAATGCTTGTTTCGCCTTCTTATTTCTCTTTGTAAGAGAGCGCGTCAACACTAGCCCTGTGAATTTTATGCTAGTGACTCGGAATCATGGAATAAATAGTTCTACAGCTCAAATACTACCAAACCTACCCTACCCACACAATCACGCACACTATATGTTGCCCCCTTAACTCCTTTCCTATGTCCCTCTCCATCATATCTATATATTATCCTTCATTACATATGTACAATGTTAATGCTTGTAGATGTGTACTTTTGTTTGATTGTATTTGTTTAATCTGTTAAAATTTAATCTTTAACTTGCCACTCTATTTTTTGTAAACATTCTCCCACATGTGTCACATTACTATTGCTGTTAATATCCTTGGATCCTTGTTCAAAAACCAGGTCCACTTAGCGGTCATTTATTCTTGATCACTTTCACGCCTGACATAAATTTATTGAGCTAAGAGCCTTATTTCTTGTTAGAAAATAGAAATAGTGCCCAATTTACTTTAACCCAAGAGCAAGCACGTGGGGCATAGAGTCACCCCAGGCTCACGAAGTCGTCAATTCTGGGAAAATTGTTTATTTATTGTCAATGACCTTAACAGTATCCTCCTATAGGACAGTCTTTATGGGAACTAAAATGCATTTGTAACATATTTCCTATGGGGGGGCGTGGCATATGTTTTTTTTTACAGTTTTAAGGTACTGGTTGTGACTGAGTTCCCCGAGTGACCACTTTAGTCCCAAGATATTTTCTATGAACATGTTACATTTACCCTTGTCAACAACTTAGTAGTTTTGATTGCTGTGTTGTTCGACTTATTATAGTTTATAAATGTAAATAAGCAAAATAAAAGAAAAAGAAATGGTATTGAAGGAAGTTGAAAATGAACAAGCAAGGGAAGAACCTGCTGAAATAAAGCATATTAATCATCATAGCAAAAGCAAATATAAGAAAATCGATGAAAAGGAAACATTTGAGTTGAAAGGAAAATGTTCAAATTCCACCAAAAGAACATCAGGAAAAATATGAAGCCATAAGTGTAGCACAAGACACTCTTCGTTCTGTTAAAAAGACATAAGCAAGAAAAAGTTCAACATACTGTTTATCAACCATCAAAGGACAGTAAAACTACAATAACTTGAACAGCATATATGACTGTTTTGCCTGCCAATAACATTCCTATAATGTTAGTGAAAAGTGTCTGTGATTTGTGTCCTTTATTAAAGTAACGCACATTTGAAATTTTTTAGTTCTGTTTGGTTGATATTTTTTTTTCAAATTTCCAAAGAAAAATTTAAAAGTCCTTAAAAGTAGATAGTATACTTTCTCTTAATAAAGTTATTCGCGATTTTTATTGCGTACAGTAAAAATAATTATAAAAAAAGGGGTTGGGGTGACTCAGTCACCCCGCGTGACCATGAACGTTAGCATCGAGTGCGCGCCTACTCCCGAGTTAATTACAATAGTTTTTAATCATTAGATATAATTATGAAGGCTTTAAAGCTATAAAATAATTTCCGTGCGCCAGATCGAGAAAACTGACCACTGTGCGTCACCACTATCTCGTCTGGGCGGTAAATGTGTTGAATTGTGAGGTCTTCCGTTAAGTAAAAACTGTCGAGTGGGGGGAGGGGTATATGTCGCATCTCAAAGCTACATCACTGAACTATCATAAACCTTTAGATATGGTTTTCTAAAGAGTCCTTTTCATACGTTATTTTTTATCCATAGGATTAGTTTTACATAGTTTAAGTTATAAAGTCAATTTTCAAAGAGGGAAAATCTCGAACTGAGAGCACTTTTTTTTCCAGATGGAAGTGTATCAATTGAAATATAAAAGCATATGTATGTATGATACCTGTTATATCCTAAAATATATCTTAAATATATAATGTACCTCTATTTTAAATCATGTATATGTATCTAAGTATGGCATATGTATATTTGCATAGCGTACCAAATCATTGAATTTTTGAAATATTAAATAAATAAGTAATTTTCATTGTAAATTATAAACAATTTTTGTATTTTGTACTTATTATTGTTTGTAGGGTACACTTTAGATGGTACTTACGTTTATACCGTCGACCATTTTCGTCAAATCAAGAGACGTT
The DNA here is from genome assembly GCA_019973975.1 of Trichonephila clavata. NCBI lineage: Eukaryota > Metazoa > Arthropoda > Arachnida > Araneae > Nephilidae > Trichonephila > Trichonephila clavata. The sequence continues at coordinate 19,573 of BMAO01030591.1, read as the reverse complement.
GCCGCGACACGCAGCCAATAGTGGAGCCTGTTCCTGTGCATGCTGGAACACAATACTAATAACGACAGTATTTGGCGCCTTTTGTTTTTGGCGCTGTTTTTTAATTAGGCGAAATTTGTCGAAAGAGTAATTCGTAAGTACTCTTAAAATATATATTACAGAATATGCATCAGTTGCAAAATCATTTGATTGTAACTCTCATATCTGTATATCGTACCACGCCCTTGAAGTTTAAAAATATTAAATATTTTTTTTCCCTTTAAATATGTAGAATTATGATCCACCAACCTTTATATATAAATCTAAATATGACTCATTATTTAACACATGAAAAAATGTAATTGAAATAATAATACGTAACTTTTATAATTCTCTCACGCGAAACATTAAAATATTTATGTTAAGCCTTATTTAGAACTAAAATTAAACACAGGTAATAAATTCTATCTAGTATGTAAAATGAATAAAACGAAACGAGTGGTTAAACAGTAGCGTTTTATTTTCTTCATATACTTTCTCATAACTTTAATAGTGGAACATTTTCCTACTCTTTCATTTAAGAAATATTAGTATATTAAAATAATGTTTAACTTTTAACAAGATCTCTTATTGAACTGAATTCCGTGAGAAAATACCCACATGCCGCTTCGATAACAATTTGTTTAAATGTTTAAAGGCTATTGAACCCACACCAAGCCAAAGAACTTTTGAAAAAAGTAAATACAGTCGTATATAACATATCAATGAACTGAATATTTTTTAAAAGTATTAATCTCAAACTTAAATTATGCCGTTAGGATAATTTTATTTTCTAACAAGTACAACTTATTTTAAAATAAATATTTTATGGACTCATTTGAATAATGGCTAAATTTATTTGTAAGAATTTAATCCAGTTCAAAATTAAATTACTGAGATAGTATAAACAAGAACTTTGAGGGATTTTCGTCACAAATTAAACAGTTTATTATTTGTTTGTTTATTTTAGCGATCAATCTCTCTTATTAGTAATTGCTTTTTGTTTATTTAAACGGTTGATTAAACATGATAAGAAGAGCAGTTAAGATCGAATATACAGTTCTTTCCCCTTCGTAATCGATAGGCAAAAATGTAATTTAAGATTGAGATGATCGCTTAAGCTTTGCTGTATCAAAATAAAAATAGATCTTTATAAGAAATAGTAATGACCGCTTGTATTATAAGGAAATGGAGTTTTTTTTGTTTTTTGATTTTACGCAAGTTTATTATCTTTGGCGACATAATTTTATTATTTTTCTATCTTAGCGACATTATATGAAACGAAGCAGAGGCTAGCCAATTCAGCTTGTACGACACATAGGAAATCGCGGTTGCCAACTTGGCGAGTTATTAATAGAGTTGGCGATTGTTACGATAATACCGTAAGTACCTTATCTTTTCATCAACTGTTATGCATTAAACGTTTTTAAAAAAAGGAATGGTACTTACGTTTTTTCGCAGCGATCGCCAACTCTATTAATAATTCGCCAAGTTGGCAAACCCGATTTCCCATGTGTCGTACGCGCTGAGTTGGCAACCATGTGCTTTGTTTCATATAATGTCACCGAGAGGTTGCGATAATACGTAAGTGCCAAATGAATTTTTGTCATCTTGAGACTTATTCTATTCGGTTAAAGTGTAGATTGGGGGGGGGGGGGTTGTATTTGGCGATCTTTCTTTGGATTTGGCGATTTTTATCTAGTTGTCATAGATAGGTTGGCTATCGAATCAGGTTCCCCAAAACACCTATCGCTAAATTAAGTAGTTTGGCAAACGATTTCAGTCGCCAAAGGAACTTTACATCGCCAATGCCCCCCCTCCCCCAATCTACATTTTAACTTACTGTTCATTCAATAACTAAAAAATCACTTGTATCGATATTTCTCATAAAAAGGTTTAAAATAGACTTATTTTTCATTTTGGATTGATTCTTATAATTTACTTTACACCTTTAATGGTTTGGTTTAAAATGATTTGTTTTTGAGTACTACGTAAAAATTCAATTTAGTAAAATAAGCACATGACAAATGCAATCACGTGATCTCCGTTGAAATCAAATCTGATATTAAACTTGTACTTGTTTATTGACAAGTAAAATTTAGATAAAATTTAAAATTTCATGAATGATAAAGATGCTCAAGTATTAACATTCTTCAAAATTAATTTGCACTTTATTGACCTATGTGCGTCAGTATTTTGACAATTACTTACTTTATAAAAAAGAATTTCTCTGCAAAAAGCAAAAGATGGCAACAGCAAAGAACATGAACTGATTACTTGGAAACATGTTAATATGACGTCTAATGGGTGTCGTTCTCGTCAAGTGATCGCAGTTCAAATTCATGAGATCCGTTGCCAATAACTCTCACGTAGCAATAATTCAAACTAAATTAATTATTTCAGTTGTATGAAAGTGATAAATTTGTTTCCAGCATCTATTTCATATATAAAATGCACTATAAAGAATCACTGTGCATTTAAATTAAATTTGAAACGCTTAAAAATAAAATGCTTTTGAAAAAAAGAATTTGTAATTTTCATTTGAAGAGATTAATTTTTTGTATTGATTTAAGTGGCTGATTATTGATTTTTAAGAATTTAGAATTCTAATAAATTTAATTGTATAGATTTGGAACACGTTTGTATGTTATTTACATCTTTAAATGTATGATTTATTCCACAAAGAAATGCCAGAAAAGCAATATCAGTTTCTGAAAAATAATATGAGGAAAGCGCATTCCGAAAATAATCAACATTCACCTATTTTTAGTTAAAAAAATAGTGCACCAAAAATCCTACTGTTATCATACCTTTAAAAATATTGAATACAAAAACAATTTATCGCTTTAATTAACAAAGGATAAATATTTCAGTTTATAAATAAATTTTAATAAAAAATTATTTTATCTATAAATTTATTAAAAGTTTTGAGGTTAGTTCCCTTAAGGAACATTTATATAAATCTTATCTTTAAACTACAGGGAACTAGTTAAATGTGTTAGTTAATAACAAGCTAAAAAAATTATAAATATTCTGCTATAAAAGAATAATTCTGTGGTTCCCAAATCTCTCTTCGTTCTTTTCTATCGGCAATTAAAGTTTTAAAATCTTCAAATTTAAGACAATGAATTGAATTTTTTTATTGCGAACGCGAAATTGTTATTACATTTCCTGAGCTATTTACTACAACTTAACCCACATTTTGGGATAAAATTGGAACGAATAAGCCAAACGATATTTATTTTGTCTATTTTTCGATTCTCGTTAAACTTCTGTAAAACATTCGAATATATGTTTCTTCTTTTTTTTTTTAATAAATTATTCCATTTTATTATTTACATTCTCGAACTGAACGAACCCGAGTTGAATGTCCTGATGTTTTTTCCCAAGCTATCGTAATTTTTACAGCTCCGATTATATTTCTCCATTCATTTTAAGGAAGAAAGACGAATGAAAATAATTATACGATCATATTTGCATGTCCATAAAAAAATAAAGAACGAGTTTAGTGTAAATCAAAAGATTTATCGAACGAAATTTCCCACTAATCAAAAAGCCGTGAAGCTATGATTCTTTCTCTTAACAAAATGCGATTACCGTTTTATTCGGTTTGATAAAGATGTTCCGTATTTTCTCTTTTAGCAGAGATAATTTTTAATTTATTTTGTTTTTCCGTAGTGGAGATCGGTTATTATCGTTTGCTGGAGAAAATGGGTTGATGTTCGATAAAGAGATTTCAATTTCAAATGTCGTAAACTTGTTTGGTTCCCACGAATGGCAACAGTTTCTCGATTTTCACTTCTTGGTATTTTCACTCTGGCAGCTTGGCAGGTGGTCTTCGAAAGATGGATTATTATTCTTTTTCTGCGATTGATGGAAAGTTAAAATTATACTTGTATGATAATTCAGTCTATATTTGGGATTCTTTTATAAAGTTTTAAATGGGGGAGAGTTCAAACATCTGAAATCAATTTAAGAACTATTAATATATTCCGTTCGATTATAGTTATCTAAAAAATTGAATAAAAATTGGCAACAGAAAGAATTTATTGAAAAATCCTGTTCGTGTGCAAACTATCATTTATGTTCTTTTTTCAAATTATTAATGAATTTTAGAATAAACAAAATTTGAAAATGAGTGGTAATTCAATTATTCGATTTATTTAAATACTTTTCAGTTTGAGTTACTATTAATCTCTTCGCGCAAGTAATAACATGGAAATAAATTCATAACGAAATTGCTTAATTGATTGGTGTTTATAAACGTCTTACTTTACACGAACGCTGTTACCGTATTATTATTATTAAAATTCCTTTTGTTTAATATTATTTTATCAAGCTATCAGGAATAAGGAAATAAACAGAATTATAGGAATTGTAGGTACTTTGGGAATGATCTTCATTGATAAATAAAAATTTAACTAAAGAGAAAATAAGCTACAATAACGAAATGTGCAAATCATTACAAATAAAATTTGAAAAACATCTGGTCATTTTACAAAAAAAATTATGGGCGTGTTTTTTGTTGTTGTTGTTGTTAATATTTAAAAAACAATTTAATAATGCTATAAAAAATCCAAATATTTAAAAAAAATCCATTGAAGTTTTTCTATATGTGAATCAATATATTTGAATTCCAAGAAGTGACGTACACAGACCATTGTCATGAGAGGGGTTGAATCTGAACGTAGACAAAAGCTTCATGCTAAAAATTAAGTCTATCCTCCATGGAAGGGGGTTTGAACCACAACCTCCACTCTTGTGTACGCCACTGTTTCCAAGGCCAGCAAAACTGAGATTTTATTTAAAAATAAAAAATAATTTTTAGACAAGGTTTCTTATACAGTACACTGAACTGCTCAGGTAAGAATATAGTTTTTAAACACCTTATTTGGTACAATGGATGGGGGTCTGATTATTTTAAACCATAGTCAAGTAAAAAAAGTATGACCTTGAAGCATAGTACTAAACTCCCGAAATTTCAAAAACGTGCTTTTGAAGACCTAGAAAAATTTACTGAAATTTAACTACCAAGATCATTATTATTTTACATGACAGCCATGCCTGAACTGGTTTATGAATTTGTGATTCTTCAAAATTGCGATCAAGCTATCGAATACCATATGATTATTTACAAAGTATTCGTTTTTTGTTGTTGTTGTTGTTCGTTGAACATTTTGTCTGCTTATTTCGTTTGATATACATTTGTAAATCCCATTGTCGCAAGCCGCTGTTAGACGACGAGGTCGAAGATCTGAACTGGCACCTTACCTACGATACTTCAAACTTTAACAAATTTAACTGACTGTCTCGATCTTTGCTAGGAGTTACCGTACCCAAAATCATTTAGCCGAGAGTGAACTCTATTAACTAGGCCATCATGGTCTTCTGTAATTCCCATTAATATTGCTTTCATTTTTTCGAAAATTTGCAATATTATTCTATTCCATTTATAAAACCCCTCACCTTCTTTAGGTGAGTACGGGTGTCACAATCCCGAGGTGCCCTAGTGATCTTTTCCTTTTCCCACGGGGTTTACTGTCTTTGGTAAACACGGGCTTAACGAATTCGGGGTACCCTAGTGATCCTTCTCTATTTTCGACCCTCTTTCTTGTCATTCAATTCATTCTTTCTTTCTCTTCCCGTCTAGACCACAGATATTAAAACAAATGTTTGGCGCAGTATAGCCGAAATTGGCTCTTGCGCCAATAAACCCCAAAATCACTCACCCATTTATAAAAATAAATATTGAAATAGTCGAATATCTTAATTTAATATCTGTACAGAAAACGTTTAAATGAGTTTTCGTGATTTAATCAATTCAAGGTTAACTCCACTCTAATCCCTCAAAAGATGCCAAAGCAGATATCATTAAAATGAAGTGAATTAATAGCACAAATTTAATTCTAATGAAAATATTCATTTTGCTGTGTGTTACCGTCACGAATTACTCATGAATTTTAAACATCTGAGTAAATAAAGATGTTTATAACTTATAACTAATTGGTAATCCTACAAACCGGTCCATCTGCCCAAACCATCAATTAAGAGAATTACTCTTTTGCATACTACTTTTACAAAACACGAAATGGCAACATCATAACGTGACTTTGGTTACTGTGATTTTATATTTTCGTGCGTATTTTTGTGACTCTTCGTGATAATAGTTGAAATCACATCAGCTATTATCCTTCAAGGACGTAGAAACTTCAAAATTTCCTCAAACTTCAACATTTTATTCTTCGAGAGTCATTTATGTAAGTTATTGTAATCTCTTCAAAGGTCATAAGGATTTTTAAGAACAATAAGGTAAAAATCAAATGAAGGTTTTGGACAATAAATTAGGTCACTTTTTGATTTTAAATGCATTCTACGAAAGTTATTTATCCTAATGGTAAAGCAAAACTAGAAATATTAATTATAAATATTTAATGTGCTCATATATATGCAAGAAATTCTTCGAAGATAAAAATCAAAATTTTTTAATTTATGGGGAATATTCATATTTCTTTAGCATTATAATTGCTTTTAATTCTCATAAACAAAATGAATTTATATTAAAATAAAAAATATTGACTTGGAGAATGTAAATAATCAGTTTAATTTTTTTACACAGCTGGCAATCACGTGATAAAGCAATCACGTGTTCTCCATTGAATTAAAAAATGACATTTTAGATATGTACTTGTTCTACTAGTAAAATTTGATAAAGATGTTCAAATATAAGATTCGTTAAAAAAATTTTCAAAATTAAAAAAAAAAAGAATTTTTATATTAAACCTGTATTTCTAAATCAATTGCATTTTGCTTACTTATGTGTGCTATTATTATTGAAAAATATGTACCCCTATTAAAAGAAAGTTTCTGTAAAAAGCAGAAGTTGGCAACATCGCAGCTGATTGATTGGAAGCACGTGATTGCGTTTATCATATGATTGTGACGTCACCTGAATTTATCTTATTGAGATAAAAAATAAAAATATTTATTAAGCATCGTTGATTATACCATTATACTTATATTCCACATGAATAAAATGGAATATTTTCTGTTTAAAAAATTTATTACTATTAAAAATGTCATATTCCTTATATAAAATACATAAAACAAAAGCTTCAAACCATGTTTCATAATAAAAATTAAAAAAAAACTCGTTGGAAAAACAAAATATGCGATAAAAGAATGAAAATGTATAGAATTATTTAACATACTTTCATCACTGAATAACTCATTCTTTTTCTATTACTATCCAATGATATAGAAATAACTCGCGAATCAAGGTGATACCTCAAAAGTCTTTATTGATTTAAAAAAAAGAGAACACATTTTTCTTTTGAATTCATTCTACAACAAATATAACGATGAATACTTGCATATTAAGTTATTCGAGTTCATATCGTTTGGCTAAACGCCCGAGAAAGAATCAGTGCGAAAATATACAACTCAACTCATTCCGCTCCACATATTTGCAGATCGCAATGTTACTTAATTACAGGTGAAATTACTTCAATTAATTTGCGGTTGGGGTCGGTGCTTTAGGGAAGGTTACGTGAAAGTATCTCCACCTTGCCTTACAGTGTGCGAAGAAAATTAGAGGGTCACGTTCGAAAATGTATTTCTTTGCTCTTTCGTTTCTGTTAACATAGCCACCGAGAAGGTCACGTAATTATAGGAATATCTAAAAGCTTAATTGGAGCATTGTTTGCTCTTTAATTGAAAGGTATAATTTGATTTTAAATAATGAATTAGAGTTTTAACTATCGTTGAGAATTTGTTTGTGTAATTGTTAAGAATTCGATTTTTTAAGAATTCAAGGTCGCATAGTAGAGAGAAATTATTTTTAATTTATAACAATTTTGAGATTTTCTTGACTCTTTTGTTAACGTATAAGATTTAATTATATGTTAATTATTTCAGTAATTGATTCAATTATATTTATATCGTAAAAATAATTATTTGTCTTCTTTTTTCAAAGTGAAGCATTCCTTTTTCTATTTATTTTAAATTCGTTGATTAATTCTACAGTTATTGAATAAAGTTTCTAAGAATGAGGTTTTTACTTAAGAATAAGGTACAATAAATCTTTTGAACAACTATGTACTAGATCTAACAAAAGAAAAAAACACAATGGCAACGATTACTTCTTTTGTAGAATGTTTTACAGAAAGATAAATTGGTCTTAGATTGGAAGTTTTAGCAACAGAATCAGTTTTTAAACTGTCGAATGTGGAAAATTAATTATTATTAAATTAAATTATTAAATTTATTGTATAAAATTTTACATAAATTTGAGATTAAACTATTTTTTTTAGTATTATTAACCATTTTTTCCTAGCGACACTGTGTCATTGTTTTTGTAAATTTATTAAAATATTTGTCGAGAGAATTGTATGCATAACTTTCCGTCGAATGATTGCGGAATCAAGTGGAAAATATATAGTAGTATTCATGAAAGAAAAAGATAGCTTGAAGGGAAAATATTACACAAATAATGACTAAATTCAAGACTGCCACATGATAAAAATCAATCATATGTTTCCCATTGAATTCGGAACTGGCATTAAAAAAACTTGTACTTGTTTTTTCTATTTGTAAAATTTAGATGAAATTTCAAACTTTATAAATGGGTAAAGTTTAAATATTTTATAAAAAAATTCAACCTAAAGTTTTTAAAGTTAAAAAAAAATTATTTTATACATGTATTTTTTCATCAAATGTATTTTGCTTATTTATGCGCGTTATTATTATTGACAAATTTGTACTTTTTAAAGAAAAATTTCTGAAAAAAAACCAAAAGTTGGCAACAGCGAAGCGCATAAACTAATTGGCCGGAAGCACGTGATTGTAGTTGTCATGTGACTAAGTTTCATATGAATTTAGTTCATTACTTTTTAAAAACTATTTCAACCCTGAGGTTACCAAAGCAACGAAATTAAATAACTTTATATTTTATATGTGCATTAAGAGCTTATTAAAATGTTTGGCATATTCATTTCACTTTCAATGAGTTAAATTCATGTGACGTCATAGTCACATGATGGCTACAATCTCGACAAATATGTACTTTTTCAAGAAAGCTTCTGAAAAAAGCAAAAGGCAATAGAGTAGAGCTTGAACTGATTGGTTGAAAACACATGCATACATTGATTATGTGACTATGACGTCACATTAATTTGGCCCATTTGAGTTAATTCAATAAAATTAATTAAAACTATAAACTAATTATTGGAAGTTTGGAAATCCGTCATTGGATTCAATTTATTTCTTGGATTCTTTCTCGTTTCTTTATTTGAATTCTACATTAAAATTTTTTTTATTTATTATTTATAATTTTTCCTTTTATCTCAAAGTATAAGTCAAAGTGCTTTAAGTCTTGTGTATTTTTCCCCTAGAGTGTTCATACGGTCCCAGAAACTTTAGCTAATTGTTTTTTTCGAATCAATTTCTGGGTGGAAATAAAAGCATTTCACATAGTTTTGTTTCACAAGCAGAACAAATAGCAAACATTGATTCTTAGAAGATTGAATCTTTTTTTTTCAAACTAATACTTCAGATTTCTCAATTGATATAAATTTGAATTTGATGTACAAAGATTGAAATCTGTACAGGATCTATCTTCACCTAAAATCTATTTCGAAGATTTCGCTCCAATTGTACAACAGTGTGATTCCTTCTTTTGCCCGAAAGCTGTTAATTCAATCGACCATGAAACGGGTAACCTACTGAATATTGCAACAAAGTCGAAGAAAAGTTTTGACGGCTTTTATTAGGACAAAAAATTTTACTCTTGTGACTGCCGGCAAAACACTTACAGAGAAAAATTATCCCATGAATTTAAAGTCTGATACTTTCAACTTATTTCCATTTTCCATTGTTGGATTATTATGGTTTATAGAGAAACAAACCGATTTCTTTTTTTCGTAAGCTGAAGAAGAAATTCATGAGAACGAATAAGAATCCAGTGATGCATATAGGAATAAGGCTTAGCTCAACATTTTTTTTGCTAGATCATATCCTTTAAGTAAAGTCCAAATTGCTGAATTTTCTGTTTTTGTATCCATCAATTGATTGAAATTGTATTTTGGAATTCAAAATGCGGCTAAATTACAGTGAAAGAAGACAAAATGATGCAAATGATTCTGAAAGAACTTCCGAATAATCGTCCGTCATTTTGAACTGAAGTACCAATTGTTTCTTCTTCTTTGTGTTCCAGTGCATTTTGTTCTTATTCGTGCAGATTTTTGAAAAATATTCTCGGGAAATTTTTATTTGAGAAGTATGGTTCCCCCAAATTAAATATTCTTACAAACTTTCAATTTAATAAGTATGCATTCCGTCACGGATATTTATTTTTTAATTAAAATAGCTTTAATTCACGTATTATATCATCGAACAATTTCGCCAAACGAAAAAACATCGCCAGTTCAAAAAAACGTAGCAAAATGTAATCATTGTTATTATTACTGTGTTAGAACATTCCTGGGAATGGTTTCCATAATTGGCTGTTTATCACGGCATTTGGCGACGTCTTTTGATTTGGCAAAAGAAGTAAACGGTATAATACGTTAGTACCGCCAATATTTTTTGAAGAAAAATAAGAATATATCTATAAAATCCATGAAAGTTAACTTAACATCGGATACTTATTTAAAGCTTATATGGGAAAGGTGTTTTAAAATTCTGTGAAAGGTTTATTTCCATATAATTTGCAAACATGTGTTGAAACGTTTTTGCTATAGTAGAAAAAATAACCCTTAATAGAAATAAAGAAAAAAAAAACTTTTAATAGGTGAATGATTAAAATGTGATTTTAGAAGTATATTGTTAATCAGGTATTTTCCTCAATTTGCCAAATTTATTTACATTGCTTCCTAAAATGCCTTACTGTTCGATCGAAATTCGAAATTTGAAAACGTTACCAGAAAAGCTTCTAGTATTGGTCTATTGATTTCGATCAACAAATTTAGGAATAAGAGCCAACAAATATAGGAATTTCGTAAATAAAAGAAAAATATTGATGGATTGGCTTATTGATAAATATTGATTATGTTAATATGCAAAGGGGGGGATCTAGTATAGCTAATAATCAAAAATTTGTCAAAATAATTAATCTTTAAAATACTTTTTTTTTTCAAAACAAGAAAAAAAAAATTTTAAAATCTGTGAATTTTTGTATCTTGAAAATATTTATACAGCACATGTGATATTGAAAAAATTTTCAGTTAAAGAATTCTTCTCAAAAAGTTTTCTTGATAATTTAAATGATTCATATTCTGATAAATCAATTAAGAATATAAAGAATACAATATTTGTTTATTGAAAATATTTGTTTTACTTTTGAGTGGGTTATTTATATTTCAGTAACTGCTACTTATAATGAAAAAAAAACAACAACAGAGTTTACATATGCCTTAGGACTATTTTTAGATCAATTTCATACACCAATAGTCAATTTTCTTATCAGTATTTTCATTAATATTAAACAGAAATTTAGATTTATTGCGTTATTGAAACACGGATTTCTATCAAATCAACTTGATATTTTAGCCAACAAAATTCGTGTTCTGAAGAACACAGCATATTAAACACAGCAAGAATGCATTTTTTAAAACGTTTGGAAGGAACAAAAAGGTTTTTTCTTGCACAATAAAAGGAAGACGTTGACTTTTCAAGCAATTTAAAAAATGGACTCATTCTAAGCAAATTAATGGATCTGTCCTACTTTATTCCGCAGGCAATTTTGAAGTGAAGAAATTATAATCTTTAATCATTTTAATATGGGAAATATTTTTTAAATATGAAATGTTATCAACACAATCATAAATTTGTATTAAATAATACACCTCTGAGGTTAATTATCTAACATATTGTTCAGCAGCCCTAGCATGTCTTCGAATTTCGGAATATTTTTTAAAACTCGTTGCATTATTAATTGTTTTTACAAGGTTCTAAATATTTTAATTTGAGTTCATGAGTAAATAATTGTTCAATTAAGCTCCTAAGCTATGCATTCTAAAAATTAAGCTCAAAATGATGAAAATCTAAGTTTTATGCTTCTTAGAGTTTTTTTTCTTGAAGTATTCGAGAAACAATTGAGAAATCAAATTATTATATTTGAAGGAAAATGTTTGAGAAATTACATCGGAAGGTAGAAAAAAAGCCTTAAACAAAGCTACGAAAATTTTTTTAAAAAAATTAAAAGAAGCATTTGTTTAAAAAGTATGCATATGATTTAGAATACAAAGAAAAAAAATACTTGATTGTATTGTAACTGAAAATAACAATTTTCTTTTGTGGAAAAAGTATTTCCTCTTATAATTTTATACTAATAATATATGGTGATGGAATTTTTTACTGGTACTTAACCCGCTATCACTCGCACCTGTTTTTGCTACCGTCGTTACTCGCGGGGTGTAGAGAATACCCCAAATTTTTAACAAGTGTATTTAAATATGGAAAAAAATTTTAGTCAATTATGATGCATTTTTATGAAGTACAAGTTGTTTTTTGTATTATACAAATAAAATTATTAAATTTATTGCATAAAAATGAGACTAACATTAATTAAAACACACCTGCAAAATTTTCATTTTAAAATACATTAACTTTATATTACTGCTGGGGTGTAGAGAACACCCCGCGAGTGATCGCGGGTTAATAGGTTATAGGAAACATGAAGGCAAACACAGCAACTTGTAGAAAACAGGCCAAAAATTCTAGCTTATATTCAGGTATCGTATTCATCACGTACGACACATAGGAAATCGAGGTTGCCAACTTGGCGTGTTATTAAGAGAGTTGGCGGTTGTTGCGATAATACGTAAGTACCACAGGTTACAAAAATAAAAAAAAAAGTTGACGAAAAACCATTATAATTGAACTTTTTGGTATGTACGAATTGTACCAAATCTAAAAAATATCGCCAATTTCAGTGCCAACGTACCGATTTCGCCAGATTAAAAAACATCCCAAAATGCTGTCATCGTATACGCGAACAAAGTTATTGTGTTTGCACATGCGAGGGAACAGTTTTCTTTTATTGGCTGAATATCGCGGTATTTGGCAATGCTTTTTCGTCTGACGAATTAATCATTGTATAAAACCTAAGTATCAATTTTTGTATTGAATTTATCGTTTGTAACAACGCCAATGCTTGTGTTGGCGACAATGTGGGAAATAAATTGGCAACCCAGGGCACCTTCAGCAAAAGAAGTAGAAGTAGTACAGAAAGTATTTTTACCTCCTAGATATAATATGAAAAACATTTATGTAATAAAACGTGTCTTTATTTTAATGTACAGCAAATAAAGATAAACAATTAGGAAATTTAACGCACATTTTTTATCATTTTATTTTTTTACTACTAGATAAATATATTTAAAAAAGTTTTAAAATTGCAAAAACTAAATGGTCATATTACCTTAGCATTGTTTGCAATCGTGAAATAATAGAGGACTAGTTTTTTGCGGAAACCTTGAAAATCGGAAAAAGTCATTGAAATTGAAATGGGTGTAGTTTTTTCTCGACATAACATATTATTACTCATAATGTTTCTCTGAACCGGTAGCTCACAGCCTACCAACTTCGACATAAGCGGGGGACGACTCATTTAGTTCAAGGAATGTTGAAACGATATTAAATTTTAAGTAAAATAACCAAAAAACAAAATCTTGATAGATTCAGAACGATTGGCAGATAGAGAATAGATTTTTGACAGATATTCAACATTGAGTTGGCAGTTTTGAACGTTTCCTGCTTTGGATGATAAACACATATTTGAAGATTCTAAACTTCCAACTTTGTTTAGTGAATACAAAATTCCTTAATCTGTGACAGAAATTTATGATAATGGAAATATTTAGATTATTTAAAAGATTCTGCTCATTGAATAAAGTGGTTTAATAGTGAATATAACATTTTGTACAACGAATAAAAATATTTGATACATAGTTTAGTTGACAAATCTTTAGATTCCTCTAAAGGAATTGTGGATATAAATATTAGGCTAAACCTTTTATCAAAGGTAGATCATTATGTAATTTCATTCGATAAACTTTCAATTATGTTCCGATTGTTCGAAAAATGAATTCTTTTGTGCATGTAATTTTTTATTCACGAATCTTTTTGTTTGTTTTATACTTTAGTTTTGTCCACAAGTTTGATTTATTTTTTATTTTTGAAAAAAAAATTGTTTCGTTAAAATTGATGGAATTTCTACATAAAACCGATGAACAGAAATAGATGAAGTAAAGCTAAGACGGAATAAAAATTATTTCATCCGATTAGCATAGAAAATAATTACTACACTTGTAATAGGCTGTTGGCTCTTTGGTTTAAAAATAGTTAAATAACGATGGTTTAAAAATAGTTAAATAACGATGGTTTAAAAATAGTTAAATAACGATGGTTTAAAAATAGTAAAATTGCATTATAATAATCAAATCCCTTTTTATGAACTAAGCCTAACAGAGCCGCTTCAATTAAAAATGTTGCAAGAAAGAATTCTCAACATTAGGACTGTTGCCAAGCTGGTAAAGCCAAAAGTTACAAAAAACTGTTTTCAGATTAACAAAAATGATTTTAAAATATAAACAACAAAATAATATTTTTAGTTATAAAGAAACATTGAAAAATAAGTACAGTTATTATTTGCATTTTAATCCATTTAATAAGGATTTTTTTTATTTACTCAGAATTGTCAGAAGCAACAAATAGAATCGAAAATACGATCCAATTATTCATTGCGAATTAATTACTTCGGTAATAAAACCATTCTATATTTGCATTTAAAACACTTTATAGAGGACATCTTTGCAGATCCATTGACTGATTGTTAAAACTATATATTTACAGGGATTGTACTCATAAATTTGATACTAATGGCCAATCGAAAGTGCATTAAAATCATTTTACGATCAGTTTCATTCTAAATCTCAGGTAATTTAGAAAATGAAAGCGACGCCTACCCCTTTTTCCATATCTACGATCTACCTTTAAAAGATCATATCGCCGAAGTCGTCAAAGCATGTAATCGCCAAGTATTAAATCCCGTTGTGATCTGAATATGGCCAGAGGCTTTTGTATTCTTCAATAATCGGTCAATGGAAACGAAAAGGAACGGAAAAAATTGTCTTCGAATTATATTCTCCGATCCCAAAATACATCCTCCCAGAGATCCGTTCCGCATGGGCGGTTCCAGAGTGATGGAAGGCATCCGACAAAAATAAAAACAACAACCGAGAGAAAGAGAGAAAAAAAAAAGAATAACGCCTCTTAATGTCAAGTATACAGCATGGAACCACCTACTTTTTAGGGATCTTCCACTTGATCGAAGTTTTTCCTTTTTGTCTTGGTTGTTCGAGTTTTCGTTGGTAATTTTGTTTGCTTTTACTTGAGAACACATTTTTCCGCGTATAGCGCTGTCTCTCATCGGCGGGATCAGTCAAGCTTTGACAGACTTTTCAAGACAGTTCTGTCTGCTTGTTGGACATCGACAAGTTCCCAGTGAGATTTTTGTGCCGAGGGAATTGGGTGATGTCTCTTGGGGTGTCCTGTTGTTGAGCATATTGTTGTGTCACTGCCGTTCCGAAGCAGTGCTGGTGTTGGTGTCGTTCGAGTGTCCATCTTGAAGCTCTGGACATTTGTCGTGCGATTTGGCAACGAGGAGTGTATGGGTTACTGCATGCGAAGACTTTGTCGCACGTTCTGCTTGCCCAGGTTAGGAACTGGACGGTCAGTGAAGTCGATAAGGTATGAAACTTGATTGACTTAAGTTATTTGATGTATATACATTCGTGAATACATTTGCATTGGTAATAGTATAAAAATTTGAATACATGTGTCGAAGCAAGAATTGATAATATGTGTACCGTGTTTTTGTTCTCTAAAAATCTCGAAAACTTTTCTGAATTTGGATAAATTGTTTCTTTAAATTAATGAATGGTTTTTAAAATATTGCTGGTTTTCTATAATCTTACATTCTTTTATGGAATCGAGTTTGATAATCATTTGGGTATAGTGAATTTTTAAAATTTAACCATTAAAAATAGTTTTTTTTTTAAAAAATAGGTTTGCTTAAACTATTATATTGAGAAATATTAACTTTAGGTAACTTTAACAGAGTTAATATCAATTTTTTACACTTTGTTGCGAATTAACATCGCTCTAGTTTTGTACGAAAGTAATTCGAAATTAATTTGGCATTTTTGAATCTCAGACAAGTATCGAGGGTATTTTTAAGCGTAAATTAGATATTATAATGCATTCTAATAAGTAAAAACTTAGACAATTCTGAAACTCATGATTTTGTCTTTAGATTTTCAGTTATAATAATTTGTTTTTTATAAATATACGATATTTCCCGGTAATATTATACCTTTCAATATAACTTGCAAGAACATTTTTATACTAATATTTTAGACAAAATAAACTTATTTTTTAAAAATTTAATTATAACAATATATTTTTGCAATTTGATTTTTTATACTTCTATTTTAAAATTACTTTATTTTTGCTTATAAAGAAAGTGTTTGCTAGTCGTCACTTTGCTTATAATTAAAAATATATATAATTATTTTTATACAAGATGAAGAAAATTAATGTTTTTAATTGGCTTTACTCATTTAAAATTGTTTTCAGTAATTATCTAAAAAGTAAGAATAGCATATTTTATAAGAGAATTCTCTCTCTTACACTTTAAATTTTTTTAATATAAATTTTACTCTATATGAATGTATACTATTTCCAAAACTATTTTTTTTAAGTAATTTTCTTAGAAAAAAAATACTTTTAGCTAAAATTTTTTATCAACTATTTCTGGGTGAAAGTACACCCTTTTTGGTTTAATGAAACAAAAAAAAAAACATACTATACTCTAATATTTGTAGAACAAAGCATCATACTAACACTAATAATTACTCACACGGCAATCTCTCGGCACATTCAAATCTGCTTTTCTCCAACACTGAAAAGAGAAGAGATTAATGAAAATTACTTCTCTCTTCTTGTAAAAGCTAATTAGTTTCTCTTCTTTTTTACGTTAAAAAGTTATAAAATCCTACTTCAGAATGGACCTTTTCGTTATGAGTTCAGGAAGAAATAAATCATTTTCAATGGTTCCGTTTGTCACTTTGTTTCTTGTCCTCTTTAGTACTATTAATTACATTATTAGCACAGTGTGAACTACTTCTATTGTGAACTGTAAAACTCTGTAAATTTTTACTTTGTGTATTTCCTCAAAAACATATTTCCGTTAGAATTAATCATTTCAAAAACTTTTTTTCTCCCTATCTTGGGTATTTTTTTTAAAGTTAAGTGATATAGTTTCTATTTTAACAAAGGGAAAAAAAAGTTGGAGGAATATTATACTATTGTATAATTTCCTGATATTAGTTACACTTTTGGATTATAAGCTTTAAAAAAACAAGCGGTATAAAAATTAAAAGCAATTTGGGACTTATATTATGTCCAATCTGAATTAAAAGCGTGTTTTTCGAGAATTCAGGTCGAACACCCCCTCGACAAAAGAATAATATTTAAGCCAAAAATCGTTTCCCAGTTCCAATTATAAAACTTTTTCTTTTTGTTATTGTTTAAATGATTAAGTTCTCAATTTCTTATTGTCTCCAAAAAGGACAATCAATATTTTTTATCTTCTTAAAGAAAAGTGTTTTTCTTCATAATTACTCTTTAACTTACGATGTAGAATGAGGGGCAAATTCAGAGTTTTTTTCAGATAAAAATTCTTTCTATCATCAAGTTTTGGTTTTGCAGCCTATAGACAACCTTTTTAGGTTTTATTTAGATGTTCATTTTCATTTAGATGTGGAGGTTATGGTCGGCCATTGGTTAAAGTCGCGGACTCGTGTGTGGAGGGGGGGGGGATTTCGAGCTTCAGTGCCACTGGACTCGCCGTATAGATGGGTTGATGGACGTTAACATATGTTGTGGCTCAAAATCCTCACGATGACGTGTTAGAAGTTAGGGGGTGACAGTTCAGGTGTCGTCCTCGTCATTTGACCGTGGTTCATCACCAATAGCCCTCGTATTGTTTCCGAATGCGACGTCATCATTCAATGTGATGTTTAATTAATATTTCACTTTACCCTTTGGTTGATTGCTTATTTGCGTCCCGTTTTGAAAATATAGAACAGCTGTTGGTGATAAGCATCACACAAGGATGACGCGTGAACTGGCACCCTACTCTACAAACTTACACCACACCATTGTGAGAACTTTCATTTTCGACAAATTTAACTTGCGTCTGCACTCTACACGCCGGGTCTTCAGTATTAAGCACGGGAACGGAAAATTGAGTATTAATTGAATATTTCAGTTTCAAATATGCAATATGATAATCTTTAAATGTATTTTTTCCACAATTCCTACTATTGTTTCTCTCTTCTCTCTCTCTATATATTTATTAAAAGAAATATATCTTGTTCAAATTCTCAGTCTTTAATAAAACACTTTTTATTCATCCTCTCAGTTCAAATAGATTTTTTTAAACTTGTAGTGGATGACACTTGATATTAAAACAGTTTTTTCAAATATTAATTCATTAATTAATGAATAAATAGTAATAAACAAAATAATAGTGTACAACGCCATGTGTAAAAAGGAAAATCGCTCGTTGTGGCACTGTAGCGCAATGGATAGCGCGTTGGACTTCTAATCAAAAGTTGGGGTTCGAATCCCCTGGGATGGCCTACTTTTTGAGGATGTGATTTCTTTTTACTATACTATTTGATTGAAATAATTAAATTTAATTAATGAATAAATAGTAACAGACAAAAATAATAGTCCAACACCATATATAGAAAGGAAAATGGGAAAATTGCAAGAATAATCGTTTTCTATTTTGCCACTTAATATTGTCATTCTATCATATGTATATAGATATTTATATTAATTGTAATTATTTAATAAAAAGTAATTAAAATAAAATTTTCTTTGTTGACCTAAATAGAAAATGACTTAAAATTTTTTAATATTGTTTTGTATGTGGTTTACATCAATATTGTGAATTACATTTCGTGTTCAAGGTTTTAATTATGTTTATTAATTAATATTAAGTGAAAATCCGTGTCATTTTTGATGCATTAACTAAAATAAAATTCCCGAAACAAACTTTATGAGTTTAGTACATGTTTGTAAGCTATAAGTAGGTTCTTGGATAAGTAGAGCAGTAGAATTATTTATTTTTAAACCTGCGGATACTATCCGATTTTTACATATCTGTCCGTAATTTGAGAAAGCATTACTATGTTGCGGCTGGATTTAATGCATTAAATCACGTGTAAGAATTTACTCGATATGCTTATTCCCTATAGTTCCATTCATTTTGAAGCAGCATTTTTAAGACGTCTGTCTGGATGGCCTTAAGCATAATTGGGATTTGGCGTGTGTTCAGTCATTTTTCGGCCGATCTAATTTTGACTAACCTTTTTTGTTTGTTTCTATAATGTGGTTTGTTATGTAATGGTTTTGATAATTTACTTTCCGTGTGTCGAGCAGTCTTGTGCTAATTCTTCATGTAATAAGTTTCATAAAAAATATT